>MU184457.1:95419-132803 GCA_016904865.1 Pissodes strobi | reverse complement strand
ATAATAATAATAATAATAATAATAATAATAATAATAATAATAATAATAATAATAATAATAATAATAATAATAACAAGAGTTTATTAACCGAAAAAAATATACAGAATGGGCTCAATGACCCTGATTGCAACCTCCTGCAAGGAGGTGCTGTTGAACAGTATATTATAAAAAGCACCTGCATAAAATATGCATACCTAAATAACACCATAGAGATATCATTAAACGAAACAGGGAGAAGATGAACAGCGAGTGAAAGGACAAAACTTCATGACTGAATTAAATATGTAGAAATTACTGCTGAGCAAACAAATTCATCCTTAATTTTCTTTTAAATGATGCACAAGATGCTGAAAAATCGGTGATATTAAATTTGTTCAAATATTGGGCAATACAGTCCTACTGTATTGCTGTATTGTAGAGCTTTTAGAAATTGTTTTATGATGTTTTGGAATGGATAATAAACTTTTACGTCGGATATTAAGATTGTGAGCATCGGTCTTATAAACAATTCTCTCGAGCAGATAGCAGGAAGTTTTATACTTAATTATTTTGTAATAAAAACAAACCGCATGTAATATACGTCGATTATACATATTGAGCTATTTTAAATGTTGGAGTTTAAGGTAAATGTGTTCCCTACGTATATTGAAAATTAGTCTTAGGCAAGAGTTCTGAAGTTATTGATTTCGTCTGCAATCAATTATGCATAGACAAGGCTCGTATATATTATTCGGCGACTTAGGAATTCTAAGTGTTCTTAGTAAAAACATTTTAATATCTGGGCAGGTGCGGAATCCAGATTTTTCGAGGAGAAAAATTAGCCTTGAAAGATGGTATACAAAGTTAAAAATCTTTGGGAAGAGTCAGTCAGAAATTATTCTTCATGCGCTATAGCACGTTACTTTGCCCACAAGGGGGCTCAAAAAGTAGTTACAAAATAAAAATCACAAGTTGTAGAACATCACTATGCTCGAAAGGGGGCCGGACAAATATATCGTACCGTTATCAAAGAATAATTCTGTTTAAAATTCGTGTTTTCTGTGGTGTGCGGTTACGGAATCAGCTCTCATAGGGGTTGAAGCGCAGGTTACGGCTTATACGATAAGAAATAGAAACTAAGTTGTAATGTCCAGCTTCTCTATTTCCATGGCAGCGTTGAATTACCGCGACCTCTACTTGGAACATTGTGGTTTGAGTGCCCATGTTTATGGAGATATTTGACCTTGGTGAGTGGACCCCGGCTCCCACCCCTTTACTGGTCTCAAAGTCGTCGATATACCATGCTTGGTCTGCTCATAAGAGCAGACCAAGCTCCACCCTATTTCTCTCTGCCTACAATTGCTACTGAGAAAGGACTAACAAACTCATAGGAGGGCGTTGTTTCATCTGATGGCATTTCGAAGAGATACTTGATCTTCTCGCTGTCCTCTAGTTTCCAGCTTGTGAGCCTTTCGAATTCAATGATGGGCTTCTTGCCTTGCTTAAGTCGGTATTGTACCATTCTTACGTTCCCCTATATGAGAATATATAATGGAGGTAGATTTAGCAGGACTTCCAGTGTTGCAGTTGGGGTTGTTCTCATTGCCCCCGAGCAGGGCCTGTTTTACCATTAGGCTTATTAGCCCCGGGCCTAGGGTCCAATAACAAGTGGGGTCCAAATGTGCAACATAAAAAACTACATAATTATAAGAATATTTTTTAAAATATACATTTCCTCGATAAAAAAATCAGGATACTGTTTCGCCGTCTTTATAATCTGAATTCCAAAACAAAACTAATCTTTATTAAACGAAAATAACAACTCGACAAAACGTAGGCTGAAAAAAAAACATTTTAATAAAAATATACCAGAACAAAATACAAACAAAGTAAGTGGGTGTGCGAAACAATTTTGACGGTAAAAAAAAACAGGCACTTACAAAGTTCAGCATTATACAAAGTTAAAGTAAAGGCGAAAAAATGAGTAGTTAGTGTATAGTCCCAAATCTGGCTGTGTTTACTCTTATGTATCCATACTTTTTTCGAAGAAAAGTGTTAACGTTAACCTCAGTGTATTTCTGTTATTTTAAATATTATTTTATTTTTACTAATTTATGCTTTGGTTCAATAATTTTTTTTAGATCTTATTTCGTGTTTCTTTTCTAGTTTTTCCAAAATCTGTTATTTTTTATTAAAATTAATGCAAATTTATAAATAATAGAAAAGCTTAATTTAAATCTGAATAAAAAACTACATTATAATTAATATTTTCAGTTCGAAATCGAAACAAAAAAAAAATCAAGTGGGTGCCGAAGTCATATTGAGGCCCTTGGAAAATAGGTCTTGTCCCCGAGACCCACAGACATGCCAGCCTTTGTACGCCTTCTAGTTACACGATTGCACCTGTTTGCGTGGTTTTTATGCCCCAGGCTATAGAGCCATAGGTTTGCATGGGCCTTACCACCATTTCGTACAACCAGATATTCAATTCGGGGCTCAGCCCCCAGTTTCTCCCGCAAGTCGCCTGCATCTGCAATTCTTGCTTTCTGAGTGACCTTGCTAAGATATGGTCCCCAAGTCATATCTTGGTCAAAAGTGACATCTCGGTATTTGACTTCCTTGGAAAAGGTAATTATTATCCCGCTCAGCATTGGATTTTTCAGATCCTTTAATGCTCTTTTCTTTGTGAATGGGACTATTGTGGTTTTCAGCGAAACCCGATATGAAATAACAATAATCAATCAATAAAATTTTCGCAAGTGATGAAATACCCAGGGCGTAAATTCGCGAGCCATTGCAATAGCCCTCATGTGGGAAAAAGGGTGTGACCCAAGGAAATAGAGATGTATTTTATTCTTCAAATAAGCGATTGTTTCCTACAAATTTAAAATCGATAAGTTCGTATCCCTATTACACCTTCTCTTTCCACGTGAAAGCAGTTCCAACGACTCGACAATTCACGCCCAGAACAAAACATCAGGTAAATAACAAATTATCGTTATTAGGTCAATTTCGCAATTTTTTTCTTGACCACTCTATTGTTGAATTACGAATCTAATTTACTTCTGTAATCGTTACCATTTGCGGTAGGTAGAAGATGTTATAAATTACAAATTTGGCAAAACGTAGTAACATCAAGCCTAGGTTTTTAGTTATTTAAATAATAGAAAAAAGTTTGTTTAGTATCAATATCGGCTCATTATAGCATTACAATGAGTGATATTATTTGTGGCCTGGTTCTCAAATCCAATGCAACAATATAATATTTAATAATAACTTTTTTCTTACGATAATAGAAGTTAATTAAAAACGGAATTCTTTCAATTGCTATGTATTTTGAAAAGAAAGAAGTACCGTTGTACAATCTGTTACGATTGGATACAAAAGTTACAGAGATTATATATTTGATAAGTGAAATTACCATAAATTTATTATCAGGTTAGTTTCGACGATTTAAATCTGTCTTAATATATACGCAGCTAAAAGCAAGCTTTTGGGGGCCAATATTTTTTGACCACGCATTTGCCATTTATTTTGTCAAAATAAAATATTTTCATACGTTGGAAAATTTACGAAGGATTTGTAAAAAATATTTTTGGCATTTCATGAAATTGATAATATTAACAACGATATTAAAGACTTAAGAAATAAAAGTAAATAAAAGTTTTTCTGAATAATAATAAATAAATAGTGCTAACCATCGTCGTACACTCCTCAAGCTAATGGCCAACTGAACCTGCTAAGTTGCCCACATCAATTGGGATATAATTCCGCAGTAGTCATTATATCAGGCGTTTACTTTTAATAAAAATAGTATTGTTACGATTTTCTCTTTCGTTCTACCAAAAGCACAATTATTTTGAAATAATACTCTCTTTATTTCTTAATTAACTGCAACACGCGTTTTGCGCGCTATTTATATCCGGTCAAACATATATCAGGAAGATTCCGGAAGCGAGACTTCTCTATTACTCTAGGTCGCACTATACGTCGGGAAAATAACATAGCTGTCAGGAATGTTCCCGGCGATGAATCATGCGGAAATAACGTAGACGCACAATTTAGTTGTATAGGGTAGCCTAAAAACATACACATGGACGCGAGCCGTGACCGTATCTTGGATCAACCAGTTTTGCTTTGGACCATATATTTTAATTTAAATTTAATTTAACTTAATATTTTGATATTTGCTGAGTGGACGGAGCAGCTCTAGCCCGCAAGGCTACCGTCCCGGGTTACGCTACTGCTTATGATTACATACATGATGCAGAATGTACCTATTATTAACAATAATATGTATTAAGTTTAACATGCATTGATATGTTACGTTTAAAACAAAATGCATGCAGTTTTGTATAATCGTTATTATTACGGTATTGTACGTAGCCCAAAAAGAAGACAAAACATTAAAAATCTTTTAAAGTCAAACATAAAATTAAAAAGAAAACTCAAAACATCAATTTGCAAAAGGAGAAACTGGTAAAAAGTACAGCTAAAATAATATTTCCTTTGCTTCGGAATATCTAGTGTTGCAGCAAGATTTTTACTCTCCAAAAACCAGGGCAATGTTTATTCCCTAAACTTTGACAGTGATTTGAAGACTGGGATGTTTATATCGCTACGTCACTTTAAAAAAACCTTCGCCGAGAAACCAAATCGAGTAAAATATTTTCTGCCTCATTTTTCTTTTCAGTTAAGAGAAATGTATGAGTAAAAATATAACAAAGTTTATAAATATTCTGATAAATTCTGACTGTTGGTTTTGGGTTTATGATACTATGGCTGACCGAAACAAATAATCCTGTTTACAGTTTTGCAGATGACAGTACCCTTGTCTCCCACTTTAGATCAGAAAAACCCTTACCAGCGACTGAGACTCATCACCGCAGACAGGAGCAGATTACAGCAATTAATCAAGACCTGGAGAAAGTTCAAACTTGGGGCGACCGAAATTTGGTCCAGTTCAATGCAGCAAAGACCCAAGCAGCCACGTTTACCAAGAGGGCCAATACAGCGGGCCCTGACATCATTATGGCAGGGTCGACCATTCCTTCATCCTCGTCAATCGCACTGCTGGGTATCTCGGTCAACAGCAATATGTCCTGGCATGACCACGTTGCTAACATCGCAAAATCAGCCTCCCAGAAGCTTGGTGCGCTATTTCGCAACAAAAAGCTCTATACACCGCAGCAGTTGCTCTTGCTCTACAAAGCGCAAATAAGACCCTGCTTAGAATATTGCTCAAATATCTGGGGTGCCGCACCAAAGCACACCCTAAAGCTGCTGGATTCCATTCAGAAGAGAGCTGTGCGTCTCGTCGGCGACCCGGAGTTGACCCTGAATCTAGATAGTCTGGAACACCGCAGACATGTAGCCGAGATATCTCTGTTTTACAGATACTTTTACGGCAGATGTTCCCAGGATTTGGTCCGCCTCATCCCGCCCCTGGCATCTCCTGTCAGACAGTCACGACAGACGGCAAGAGCGCACCAGTTCGTCGTACAACTGGAAACACCTAGAACATCGCTTTACAAGAACTCCTTTGTCTGGTGCACTGCATCACTGTGGAACTCACTCCCAGGACATCTGTTTCCCACTACTTACAACTTACAAATATTCAAGAGCCGTGTCAATCAACATCTTCGCACACACACCGCTCGTCGAGCGCCATAGGGTCTCCCTTTAGTATGTGTGCCACTGCCATAAAAAAATGGCTTGGGGTCGGGCCCGAGTTCCCTTTTAAACCGGGCCTAGAAACACTACCGGAAACGCCACTGCAGAGCCTCTAATATACTTTTTCGTTTTTTTTTAAATAATTACAATTAGTAAACACAGAGGATGAAAAGGCATATTCCTTAAATGCAAAAGCATACATGCTATGAACCATTTTTTTTTTATTTCAGCACATTATTTTGGTTTTTGACAGATTTTGTTTGCTACAGTAAACGTCTAAAAATTAAATTTTCACATTTTGAAAGGATTGCAAATCTGAAGCATATAACTGGGGTTGTACAGGGTTATCCAACGAGGACTAGACAAGGCGATTTTTTTTATTTCCCTGTACTTTTATAAAAAAAAAACTGAAATAGCCATCTTATGTAATTTTCTCCCGCGAATTCGGATATGTTCAGCAAAAAACAATTGAACATCATATAAAAGTGCTAGGGGTCACTTTAATCTATTTTTAAATGGAACACCCTGTATATTACTAAATTTTTGGACTCTCTAGAAAAATCTAAACACATTTTGTGTAACCTACCTTTAGTTGTTTACCAAATATTGACAATTGAAAGTCGGGTATTTTGAGACTTTGACAGGCTCTAAAATCTAAACCGCACAAGATCAAAGAAAACGGTTTGCACATTCCTATCTTAAGTTTTCATAAACTATCGAATGACAGTATCGTCGAATTTAACCTGCGAATAAAATTAACCGGAACTTTTAAACCTTCGGTTAAATTCAAAGTTACTATCATTCGATAGTTTATGAAAACCCAAGATAGGAATGTGCAAACCGTTTTCTTTGATCTCGTGCGGTTTAGATTTTAGAGCCTGTCAAAGTGTCAAAATGCCCGACTATCACCTGTAAATATTTGGTAAACAGCTAAAGATAGATATAGGATGTTATAAACAAAATGTGTTTTGATTTTTCTAGAGAGTCCAAAAATGTATTTTAAAAAATATCAAAGTGACCCCTAGCACTTTTATTTGATGTTCAATTGTTTTTTGCTGAACATATCCGAATTCGCGAGAGAAAATTACATAAGATGGCTATTTCAGTTTTTTTTTTTATAAAAGTACAGGGAAAGTCAAAAAATCGCCTTGTCTAGTCCTCGTTGGATAACCCTGTACAGGGTGGCTCGAATTCGCGTCTATGTATGGGGAACTCGAAAACCGTAAGAGATACAGTGTCGGTCAAATTAGGGCAAAATTGCGCATTTAGGTGCCTAACAATATGCCGTTTAGAAAGTTTAAAAATTCCGAGTAATTCCGGAGATATTCGGAAAAAATCGAAATTTTGAAAAATCGTTTGGCTTATTTAAAAACGGATTTCAAATTGAATTGCCCTTTTGCGTTGCCACTTTTTCCGCTCTATCCAATGATGGTATCCAGTTTGAAATCCAACGTTTCGTCTTCAAGGGATCATCATTGACTTTCTTTTTTTAAATACGAACTTTAATTTTTTTTATCGTTTTTCAGATGGTATTGGCGTTATTATATGATTATGTGTTTTTATTTATTTTTTATTTTATTTTTTTTTATTTTTATTATTATTTTTTTAATTATATATTTTGCTCTGGCGTAATTTTCAACATTTTAAGATAGGTACTTTTGAAATATTTATATTCTATAAAAATATTTTATTTCGTTTTTTGTATTAAGTGGAAAATTGGAGCGTATTAAAAATAAAAAATAGTAAAATTATTTCTTACGAGAATATTAAATTAAATTATATAAAATAACGCCAAAGCAAAATATATAAAATAAAAATAATAAAAAAATAATAAAAGTAAAAAAAAATAAAAACACATACTCATATTAATAACGCCAATACCACCTGAAAAACGATAAAAAAAAATTAAAGTTCGTATTTAAAAAAAGGATGTTGATGATGATCCCTTGAAGACGAAACGTCGGATTTCAAACTGGATATCATCATTGGATAGAGCGAAAAATGTGGCAATGCAAAAGTGCAATTAGATTTGAAATCCGTTTTTAAATAAGCCCAGGAAAAAAATAAAACGATTTTTCAAAATTTCGTTTTTTTTTCGGATATCTCCGGAAATACTCGGAATTTTAAAACTTTCTAAACAGCATATTGTTAGGCACCTAAATGCGCAATTTTGCCTTAATTTGACCGACACTGTATCTCTTACGGTTTTCGAGTTCCCCATACATAGACACGAATTCAAGCCACCCTGTACATTCCTAACACAGTAGTTGTTGATTTTAAAGCGTTTGGTGATAATAACTTTCGGTTACTAATAGGATATACCTACTCACATGTTACTTAAAATTGTAATATCAAATTGTAATGGTGAAAAACAGGATTTTTATTAAAATCAGCAATAGCGCAAGCAGCATGCCTTCAAGGCGGTACAGTGTACTGAACAGAGGAAAGCGCAGCCGAATCAACAAAAACGGCTTTCCCATTTTGATACAGAAAAGAAACGGAACCCTTTCTGTATTGTATTTTTCCTAACATCAAACTGGCAGGCACCCCTTAAGTGGAGTGAGTATGCGAGGAATCCCTCCATTACCTACAATTAAAAACCATGGGACCAGTAAAAAGAAACAAATGTATGATCAAGTAATACATATTGTCACCTGGAATATACGTAGCTTGTTATGACAGGGAAACTTGCAAACACTGAAGCTGAGATGAGCATATTTTTAATATCGATATTCTGATACTGAGCGAAGTTAGATGGCCTGGCTCCGGAAAGCATAAAAACATAATAGCGCAATTGGTCCATAGACTTTGTCTGTTTGAGCGATAGAGTGGTGTTCTTAAAATTGCAAAAAATTCATAAGAACCTTAATATAACTCAAATTTATTCCCTAATAGGCGATAAATCAGGAAATCGAAGAAATTTACAACAAAATAGAGGACGTGATGCGACTCATAAAAAGGCGAGAAAACTGTGATTATCGAAGACTTTAAAACCTCTTTATAATGCTATTTTAATGACATTTTTGCTAATCATTCACTTAATAAGTTGTCCTATTAAAAATTTACGATTCAAGCAATTTGATACACACCATCATACTGATTAGATTTTTAATAAAAGAAAATATGGTCTTAGCGCAAGAAATGACAAGGGAGACAGATCTGTGTAGAAAATAATCTCCTAATGGCTAACACCTTTTTCAAGCATCACCCCGGAATACTGTACACATACAGGTCACCTACATACAGAGAGGAAAAGATTGTCAGGAATTGAATTGATTTCATTTTGCTGAACCTGAGGCGGTATATAAAATCTGCAAAAACCTATTCTAGAATAGGTATTAGTGACCAAAATCATAATGAACTTTAAATTCATGAGAGCCAAACGAGGAAGTGCCCCAAAAAATAGACATCGACTAACTGAAAAATCGTAGTAAAAATTAAACAGCGCAGAAATCTATACAAGGAGAGGACATCGAGACAATTTGGATTGAAATAAAGACAAAAATGAAGAAAATTCAAGACCGACACATCGGATTTACAGTAAGCGGCAAGAAACAAGAATAGATGACACATGAAATGTTGAACCTTATAATGGAAACCGGAAATGTAAAGCACACAGAATACGAATACATAAATGGAACAATTAGAACAAAATGAAGGGAGGCAAAAGAAAAGCAGATGGCGACAAAATGCCTAGAGATAGAACAACTTTAAGATAAATATGACATCTATAACATGCAAAAAGATATTTAGGAAGGTACAAGTCGATATACAAACCAACAAGTAAAAAATCTTAAAGGATTCTAGGAGAAGAAGCCAAGCTTATGAGATGGCAGCAATATGTTAAAACACTGTTTGACGATGACATACCTCATTTACCGCCACGGATAAACCACAAAATAAATGAAAGAGGTCCATAAATAACTAATAAGGGCAAAGAGAGAAAAGCTATCGGCCTTGACGAAATATACGCGTAAAACTTATATAAGCTTGGACCTATTAGCATCGTTATTTAACAGAATCTATAGCATAGGGAAGATACAATTAGAATGGTTAAAGTCAACATTTATAACACTCACAATACGATGACTATCAAATGATAAGTTTCATGTCGCATGTGCTAAAACTTAGCCTTAGAATCATCCACATGTGGACCTACCATCAGTCAGTTCTCTTCTCTCTAAATGTACTGAAAAAATGGTTTAGAATCATAAACGTAAATGTGTATTCATCGATTATCCAAAATGCTGGGTGCGGCCAAACAAACCCTGGGAACATCTGTCGAAAAAATATCTGTAAACAGGGAGATCTCGCCCACATGTCTTCGGTGCCCAGACTATCCAGATCCCGTGTCAACTCTGAGTCGCCGACGAGGGGCACAGCTTTCTTCTGAATGAAATCCAGCAGCTTTAGAGTGTGTAAAGGTGCGGCACCCCAGATATGTGAGCAATATTCTAAGCAGGGTCTTATTTGCGCTTTGTAGAGCAAGAGCAACTGCAGCGGTGTATGCAGTTTTTTGTTGCGAAATAGCGCACCAAGCTTTTGCGAGGCAGATTTTGCCATGTTAGCAACGTGGTCATGCCAGGATATATTGCTGTTAGTTAAGACACCCAGTAGTCCGATTGATGGGAGAATGGTAGATCCTGCCATATTGATGTCAGGGCCAGCCGTACTGGCTTTCTTGATAAACGTGGCTGCTTGAGTTTTTGCTGTATTGAACTGGACCAAATTCCTGTCGCCCCAAGTTCGAAATTTCTCCAGATCTTGATTAATTCTTGTAATCTGCTCCTGTCTGCGGTGATAAGTCTCAGTCGCTAGTAAAGGGTTTTCTGATGTAAATTGGGAGACAATGGTACTGTCATCCGCAACACTGTAAACAGGATTATTGGTTTCGGTCAGTAGATCATTAATATAGATGAGGAACACAGTTGGTAAAAGTATTGCGCGCTGAGGCTCGCCTGCATTAATGATGAATGTGTCTGAAATGTGTCCATCAACTGCAACGTGCAGAGATCGGTTCTTAAGGAAACTGGCAAGCCATCTGCAGCGAGACGCTGGCATTCCGATGAACGGCATTGTCGAGCAATCCGCCATGTCAAACTCTGTCGAATACCTTCGATATATCCAACGCAATCGTTCGAGATTCTCCGTAGTTCTCAATTGCCCTATTCCGAACATGATTGACATAGGCCAGTATATCTCCCGTCGATATCTCTTTGCGAAAGCTGTGTTGATTACTGCTAATTATTTTGTTGGTCTCGAGGTACTTGAATAGTTGCTGATTGACTACACGTTCCATGACTCTAGAGATTGTTGGAAGGCGTTGAGGCGGTTTTCTTGCCTTTTTTTTGGAACAGGTTGTACTCGAGGGACTTTTAAAGACAGAGAAAAAAGCCAGGAAAAAGGAATGCTATTTCGTTGGCGCAGTTCTTTAATACGATGGCAGGTATTCCGTCCGGAATCTATCTTGGTACAGAGAATTACTAACGACGAAATGCTCTAACGCATGCACAAAGGAAATTACAGCATTTTGGCTATGTGCTGAGAGGTGAAAGACAAGAGATAATAGAGGATAAAGGGCAGGGAAAGAGATCAGTGAGAAAGCGCGAGAACTCAAGGCTAAATGATTTAAGAAGATTGTTTGACCGCTCGTCTACAGAAATTTTTCACGCTGCAGTTTTCAAGACTACATTTACCATTTGGATCATCAATCTTAGAAAGGAGAGGGCCCGATAAGAAAAAGACGATTTTAAATTTACATCTACAATTTATATGTTCTCAGTAACTATCTTAACTATAATTTCTCCACCTACACCTTATACCTTCTATAAGTTGTATATTTGTTCACATTCCTTACAGTTTGCCAGTATTATTGAGGTTGTTGTTTGCAGTAGCCTCAGGTAGTGTTGTACTCCCAAACCAAGTGGAAATGAAAACGAAAATGATGATTATGTCGAAAATACGATGTACCTCGTGGATTAAGCGTTATCCAGAACTGGTTTTGGAAGACGATCATGTTTTTTGCAAGCCTTGTTCAAAAGTTGTTTCCTTCTCGAAAAAATTTCAACATTGCGAAGGTTAACAAAATGAAGTCCGGTCTCATTCAGTAAACGTCGAAGTAGTCGTTATAGACTTTTACAAATGGAAATCATGACCAGTCAGAATTTAACGAAGGTCTGTGTAAAATGATTTGGCTGCTAATATTCCTTTAAACAAGCTGACCAACCCGCAAGTAGAGGTTTTCTACAAAAGTACTCAAAATTCAATGCCCCAGATGAATGGACATTAAGAAAAAACGTCGTTGGAAAGGTGTTCGGTACCGTGCTAGATGAAATAAAGAACGAAATTGGAGGTAATTATATGTATATTGTCGTCGACCAAACAGCTGATTCGTGAGGTCTTTACACAGTTAATTTAATGATCGGAAAACTCACAGAAAAAGAACCTGGAAAAGCCTACGTCATAGTTGTAAGAGAACTGGAAAAAAGAAACAAGCTTATAGGTACCCCTTTTATTCAAGAAGCATTAACACATTTTTGGCGAATTCAGTTCCTAGAGATAAAATTCTTGTTCTCTAACCGATGCTGCGCCAAATACGGTAAAGGCAAGACAGAATTTAAAAATATCACGGATTAAATAGGGTTAGGGAAATTACTAGAGCTTCCTTCCCGTTGGTCAATGACCTAATAGGAAATGTGAAAAAAATATTCATAAAGGCACCATTAAGAGTGAAGTCTTACAAGGCGAATTTGCCCGGAGTACCATTCCACCTGAGTGTCGTGACCTGGATTCGTTCGGCAATATTTTATGCAGATAATTTCCAGAAATTGAAAGTCTTATTTTCACAAATGTCTGATGATTTAGAGTGCATCCAAAAGGGTAAAGAAATATTTTAAAATGTTGAAGTGGAACAACAGTTAATCTATAATGTATATAATTGTAACTATGTATTTCTAGTAAACAGTATTTTGCAACTAGAAGAATCGTATACGATTCTACCAGAGTCGATGATTATAACAGAAACATGTGTACGAAATTGCCAACAAATACGAGGTAGGGAAAACAATTAATAGAAAGTTTAATAGAAGAAGGTCTTAAGGTAGGCGGTAAACATAATGTCAGGAAAACTGAAAATAATTTGGCTATTGAACCTGCCTTAGTTCCAAAAGTAAAATTTTGCCCTATAGCTTTAGTAGATGTAGAGAGATCGTGTTCTTTGTACAAACAATTCCTTCGTGATAGACGCAACAATTTTTTAGTTCTTAACCTGGAAGCACACGTAATAACTAGTGCGTTTGATAATTTTTCAAATTAATATTTATATAATGAGAAAATGTAAGTATATGTGATTGAATAAAGTATATACAAAACTTTAATTAATTTTTATTCAATACTCAATCCACTAATGTAGTGGACATCTAATTCAGAAATTCAAAATTTAGTTGTCTTATTACTGCATATTCATTGCAGATTTATGTATTTTTTGCATATATCCTGCATAAATTTAAAAAAAATTTGCATATAATATATGCGCATATTCTTAAGGTTTTTGGTTGCGCATAATCCGGTCTTTAGTCATGAACAATCAGGCTTTCAAGAGCCTTTAGATTTTTAACTCATAAGTGAAGAAAATATAACTCTAAAGTATTTCTACTGTATTTACCTACTAAATCTAATACATCAATTAAAGAAATAAGATATTATTACTTTTATGCATCTTTAGGCTTCATGTTCCAAATTTTACATTTACGACTGCTACTTGTTCTTATAAACCCATACAAAACTTCGTCAATTTTAACAAAACATATAATAAGAACACTAATTGTACTATTTTATTTTTACGCGAATTATTCAATAAAAAGCATCAGCATCGAGCAATCCATCATCAAAAGCGGGCTCTCGCTATTTTTTAGCTAAATGCCTCAGGGTCGCGACACAGGCATGCCTGTGACACGAACACATGTAAATTCCAGCCAGCTCCCAATGTGTAACAGAATATTTCATTAATCTCCCGCTGGTTGTCTGCAGCCCCCAGCTTGGTATCTTGTTTATTTTTAAACTGAATATCTCCGAATTACACGAGTTTATTATATAATAATATAATAACGAGCCTTTTGTTTATTAAACCCCTAGCCGTTGTCAAGTATAAAACTGTCAATAGGATATTTAGTTCCCCTTTATAATGAGCCAAGCTATAAGCAATATAATAATATGAAATTTCCTTGACTCTCTCTTCGGAATATTATGCATTATTTAATTTTTGTATATTTAATATAGGAATGGTCTAACTTCACTTGTGGAGAATCATCTCAACTTTTAACAAAAGGAATAATGGACATACAAATACAAGAACATGGGTAGGTAGCAAATAAACAATTTATAGAACATGGGTAGGTAACAAATAAAAAATTTATAGAAGGTATAAGGTGTGGGCAAAGAAATTCTAGTTAAAACATCTGGTCAAAAAAACGCAAAATAACCTAATGCAATTTCTCAATTGAAGAATAGTTTATTACTTTATGTACTTTATTATCCTATTTATGGCCCTCTTAAAGGAATCCCAATCTAAATCGAGTTCAGGTGTTCAGTCGCCGCACCGTTCAAACTGAACCCTGGCGGGGAGCCAAAACGTAAAAAATAGCGCAGAAATCCCAAAACAGGCTTGGATATGCAATAGTTCGTAAAATATGCGTTTCTCCTTCAAAAACACAAAAATATGCAAAAAATGCATAAAGACTGATAAACGCCAATTTAAAACAAAACTGATATATAATTGGCCAACACACATTATTTGCATGTATTGTATCTATTCTGTATCTGATATAGAGTGGATTACTCGCTATCATTTTCAGCCGGTTGCTTGAGTGCCTACCCCATTTTCTTGACATACCACCGTTCCAGGTTGTTATGAATTGAGATGCCCTAGGCCCTAGAGCTATCCCTTTTTATAACTGTGCTTCGTATATCTTAAAGACATATCTTTTGTATTCTACCTTATGTGTTTCCTCGTTTCGTCCCCTTTATCAACTTAGGATTACTATAGAATAAATTCCACATATCGGAGGAAAAAGTTCCTTGTTGCTCCTGCTCCATGAGATAATAGCATGTATTCGACAAACTTTCATTCTGTCTAAGTCATAGTAATGTATAATGAATAATGGTCGTATTAAAATGATAGGTGAGAGTATTTAAACGGTATTTCCAATGTCTTGTTTCTTGTTTCCTTTGTCTAAGAAAACCCCTTTCCACACAAATTAATGCTTAATTTTTCGTTTAGATAAATAGTAAAGCTTCATAGGTAATAATTTTCTCTATATTGATTCAAAACCGTTAGCCACTATAGATAAAACGGCACAGGAGAGTTAGTATTAACGTGAAGTATATTAATGACGAATCAGTTCTTAAATGTTCTGATTACGTGCATTAAAACGGTAAATTGTGAAATGTTCCTTTTCCAATGAAATTATTGGTTATTTATCGGGACAGATAAAGACCACCTATATGAATAATCGACCATAAAAAATCAATTATTTCGAAAAACATAGGATGAGAACTTAAGCTACGGAACTGAAGAGAAAAGATTGCTTTTAGAAGCGTGTGACAGGATCGTTGCTGCACTTTGGTCCTTTTTCTGTAGGTAGTATATAAAATAAATGCTAATGATTATAAAGATGCGTCTTAAATAAAGATATCAGCTGTAAAAAAATGGAAAAGTGGACCTTCTAGTCTCTTGTTAATGTTCAGTGGTGTGGGTAAACATAAGGGATATGAGTGTATGAAAGGGCGGACATGCTTTTGAAACCTTCGCCTTTTAAATATCAGTAATGGCTAATGGCAGACGATAGTTGTATCTTTTGAAGGATGTCTTAAATTTTGGTCTAATCATCTGTGTCGTTTTATCCAGTCTCTCTGGTTATTTGTTTCTACATTTCAATAGTAATCCAATCTAATGATTTTATATAATTGCAAAATGATCTTCTGAATCTCGAATTGGGCACAAAACGACTTATTTATTTTAAGTAAGAAAACATCTTAGTGCTGTGTTACGGATAAATAAATGTATTATAATGCTCCATGGAGATAGCCTCCTAGGTCCCGTAATCTCGCTAAAATAAGTTTTCTTTGAGGGAAACCATAATTGATAACTCATTACTCTTTTAATGCAATATATTTTTGTGAACAGTTATTCCCACTCGAGTTTTTCATATCAATTTTAGTATAACTGATAAATCAAAATCTAACGCAACTTTTGGAAGTTCCAAGTAACGTCTGCCGTTAGTAATATTTAAAAAGTGGTGGTTTGAAACGCATACCTGCCCTTTTGTTACACCCATATCCTTCATGATTGCCACAAAAAAAAGTTATTTTAGCGAGATCAAGTTTCCTCAGAGGCTATCTTCTTGGTCCATACCAACAAATTTATTTATCAAATAGACAGCACTAAGATGTTTTTTTACTTAAAATGAAGAACTCGTTTTGTGCCCATTTCGATATTCAGAAGATCATTTTGCAGAAAGTCCGGTTATATCAAATCATTAGATTGGATTGCTATTAAAAAAGTAGACGTAATAAATATCCAGAGAGACTGGATAAAACGACACAGATGATCATGGAACACGACATCAGTCAGTTTCTTCAGAAGAATTGAAGGGTGTGGGTATAAAATTCAACATCGATTCTATAAATCGAAAACCTGGTGAATATGAGGTGAAGTGGAGGTTTACTGAATGATAAATCGCCAAAAATAATGTTGGACTGGAGACTATGATCAGTAGAAAGAAACTGCGGAGAGACATAAAAGGATAACCGGTTAATGGATATGATTCGCATCTATAAAAGATTCTTTGGTTTTCATATAAATCGCGACTCAGGGAACTTTTTTCCCCAAATATTCTTCTACTGGGAACCAGACGGCCACGACTGAGATCCTTATTATGTGGTTCATAAGCTGTTGATATTTAAACGGAAGTTAAAATGTTAATCCGATAAAAGGGAAGGTACCGCAGTAAAAAATAGAACGAAACCATTATATATATTTTTTAAATTAAGGTTAGTTTTCCTTTCCTGCCTCCAAAAAGCTTGGGGTTTATTGGGCTATACCGAATATTATAAAGTTCACTGCCATTTTCCTTTTGGCACTCATTACTCTTTCAATGCACTGTATTTTTGTTAAACAGACAAATCGAAAATAGTTATTCCCACTCGAGTTTTTCATATCAATTTTAGTATTAATGATCAATGCAACTTTTGGAAGATCCAACTAACGCCTGTCATTACTAATATTTGAAAGGGAATTATTTTAAACGCATACCTGCTTCTTATGCATTCATATTCTTTATGTTTCCAAACAAAAAAAATAAAGTTTATTGAGTTTAAGTGACCTAGGAGGCTACCTCCTGGATTCACCCCTACAAGTTTTGTGTCAATTTCGAAATTCAGAAAATGATTTTGGAGAAAGACCAGTTATACCAAATCATAAAATTGGATTATGAATAAAAAAGTAGGAGCAAAAATATCCAGAGAGACTGGATAAAACGGCACAGGTGATCATCTTACATGATATCAGTCAGTTTCTTCAGAATAATTGAGTGATATGGGTACACAATGCAACATCAATTCTAAACATCGAAAACCTGGGGAATATCAGGTGAAGTAAAGGTTTACAAGGTTTACTGAATGATAAATCGCCAAAAATAATGTTGGAATGGAGACTATGATCAGAGGAAAGAAATTGCGGAGAGACATAAAAGGATAACCGGTTAATGTTAATGTTAATTCCCCACAATTAGGAAGCTACCTCCTGGGTGTACCCCTACAAGTTTGTTTTGTGCCAATTTCGAAACTCAGAAAATGATTTTGGAGAAAGTCTAGTTATATTAAACTGTACAATTGGATTAATACTAATTTACACCGACCCAGGTGATCATCTTACACGGTATCAGCCAGTTTCTTCAGAATAATTGAATGGTATTGGTATACAATGCAACACCAATTCTAAACATCGCAAACTTGGTGAATACCACGCGAAGTGAAGGTTCTCAGAATGATAAATCGGCAAAAGTAGTGTTGGAATAAAGACTATGATCAGTGGAAAGAAACTGTGGCGAGACATAAAAAAGATAACCAGTTGATGGATATAGCGGTTAGAATCTTTTAATCAACTGCCCTTATCGCTAATGATGTTGAAGAACTCCAACAGATGTGCACCAGTCTAAAGAATAGCAGCAACAAATACGTGATAAACATAAACGACAAAAAAAAACAAATTTATGATAATCAGCAGGAAAAACCAATTATATGCAAATGCTGCAATTCACATAAATAATCAAAATATAGAAAGAGTAACAGAGTACAAATATCTGGGAAGCTGGCTACACACGGACTGGATTTCGGAGAAAAATATTAGATACAGAATTGAGATGGCGTTCATGAAATATGAAAAAATCTTTAGCAATCAAGACATACATTTATCTCTTCGAGTCCGATATGCGAAGCGCTATGTCTGGTCGGTACTTCTGTATGGAGTGGAATCGTGGAATATGAAGGCAACCATGATCAATAAAGAGGAGTCCTTCGAGATGTGGACTTACCGACGCCTACTGAGACCACCTTGGACCGACAGGGTAACAAATGAAGAAATATTGAAAAGAGTTCATAAGAACAGATAATTGTTTACAAGTATTAAACAAAGAAAAACGGCTTACCTTGGTCACATCTTCAGACACGACAGATACCAGTTGCTACAAGTGATTCTGGAGGGAAAGATAGAAGGTAGAAGGGGACTTGGGAGAAAACAGATGTCATGGACAAGGAACATCAGACAGTGGACCGGACTAAGGACGATAGAAGAGCTTGTCAGCGTGGCAAGAGACAGAGAACAATTCCAACATGTAGTCGCCAACATCCATTGAGTGGATAGGCAGCTTGATGATTGAATCCGAAAACTGGAAGGTACCAAAGAAAAAAATAAAACGAAAATCATGTGTGTTTTTTAAAATTAAGGTTAGTCTCCCTTTCATGCTTCCAAAAAGATTGGGGTTTGTTTATTGGGCTATACCGAATATTCTAAAGCATAATGCATGCCATTTTCCTTTAAACACTTATTACTTTTTTAATCCACTGTATCTTTGCTAACCAGACAAATCAATTATTTTCACTCGAGTTTTTCGCATCAATTTTAGTACTACTGATAAACCAAAATGCAGTGCAACTTTCGGAAGATCCAACTAATATCTGCCATTAGTAATATTGACAAGGCGATGGTTTGAAACACATACCTGGTGAAAGGCAAATGACACTAACCTTTCGAATATTCGGTAAATGAGAATAAACCTTAATCTTTTTGGAAGCAGAAAAGGGAAACTAACCTTAATTTAAAAACTACACTGGGTTTTTGTTCTTAAAAAATATTTCTTTGCGGTACCTTCCATTTTTTCGGATGGACATTTCATCTTCCATTCACACATCAACATCATATGACCCAGAGAATAAGGAAGTTCAGCCGTGGTCGTCTGGTTCCCTGTACCTATATAAATATAACATATTTAAACAACTAATTAATTATCACCCTGTCCTAAGTTTGAACTTTAACTTGGAAAGTATTATGTAAACATTCAAAATAAATTACAAACAACGCGAGCGAAGAGCGCAGGCAATTAGGAACCTTAAAGATACAATGGTCAGTAGATTTTATTATATAAATAGCCAAGAAGACCACCAGTCTGAGAAGCTTCCGTCTCTCACATACTCGGCTTTAATCTTGCTGCAATCCACAGGGACGTGGCTTGATTGTGTTACTGATATCCTCATCCTTAAACCCAACTCAAGAGGTGCAGCTCACAGGAGCACATTTCTTGAAGGATACTTTTCTAAAATACTAAAGTCGAATCTACGACAGATCTGTCAAAATTTAAAGTGAAGTGATTTTTAAAGTTAAATAGTTACACCTTAAAGTGCTGAGTGAAATTAAGATAGATAAACCAAAAACACAAACAGTTAATTTGTGAAATAACCGACTATAAATTAAATCACAACACCGCTCTTAAAAAACCTTATTATAATGTAGGGACTAAGACCTATAAATAATTCAAACCATACCTCAACTGAAAGCACATGTGTGTTTTAGTAATCGGGTATAGTGTAAACTCATGAAGTATTTGACTAATAGACATTGTTATTGTTTTACCGAAGTACCTTCTTTATTATCTCTTCTCACCTGACGTAGATCGATCCCTAATCTGAGCTACATAACCTGCACGCCACCCAAGGCGTGGCGTCACGGACAACTAAGCTTGACAATATTTGAAAAGAAAAGTTCACTGAACCGCGATTTATATGAAAACCAAAGAATCTTTTATAAATGCGAATCATATCCATTAATCGGTTATCCCTTTATGTCTCCCCGCAGTTTCGTTGTAGCTAGTAAATAATGCTTATAGTATTGAACCACTAATACTCCCATACAAAATTGAAAAACAGTTGCAATTTTAATTTTTATACGCTGATAAATTAACATTTCACGACATTGGTTGCATAATAATTCAAATTTACCTGCCATAATTTCGTAAAAAATACCGATTTTCAGAATGAAAATAGAGTGCATCCACATATCTCAAACAGCGGCCAGGTAAGCAACTAATTTGTGACGTTTTCTTACCCAAATAAGTCAATGATGTTTAAAAAACGTAAACAACATTGACAGGCGGGGCTAGGGCTAGTGTAATACACGTGCTTATCTAGCCAGTCAGGCGGCGTTATTTAACTGGGGTTCTGTAACGCGGAGGCATTCTAAGTACGTCAACGGTGACATTTTTTATAGCGCGGGCAACGCAGGGTTAATTCCAATTGATATAACTCTAAAACGATATGGAGTTAGCCAGTCAGTAAGTAGCCTCTCTCCCTTTATTTCAACTGTTCGTAGTCTCCAGTCTTTTTATCCACTTGTGATCTCTTAGTATCCTATAATTCGTCCTGTACATTTTCAAACGTATATACGTTTTATATGATTGCGAAGGATTTATCTTTGTGTGCCAAGTATTTTACCTTTTTCTCCCGAACAATCTTATTGAAAATTTCAATACAGGACCTCATCGGTCATGGTCTCAGCTTGTAAAATGCAAAAGTGCTAATTTAGTTGGCGTTTGGAACCTACGACAAGATGCTCTGCAACATATGATTAGTATCTTATGATGATGCGAACTTTATTAGTGAAATGCACATTGAGTGTGCAGCTTGTATTTTGGCATTATGGGTAAAACTGGGCTATAGACCTTAAGAAGCTAAGAAACCATCAAAGCATAAAAATGCTGAAAATACACTCGTTTCTCCAAATTCTCGAACAGGACTCCGTATCGCGCGACGCGAATCGCCCATATACGTCGCGTCCGTCCAAGGACTGGCTATCGCGTCGGCAGGGATCTAGAAAGATACTCTAATATGCTTGAAGCATGTAGGAGTGATAACGCCGAGATAATTCAAGCTTCTCTGCGCTTTTTCACCCATGAGTATGGTAAATTTAATGTGTAAATGTTGCATATTGCATGCTGGAACTGTAATGGTATTAGACAAAAACTGGGCGAGTTTCGTAACTTTATGTATACATCCAATTTCCAAGTTGTTTTTCTTGTCGAAACGAAATTGTCTCCCGACTTCGTACTGAAGATACGGGGATATAACCTCGAACGATTTGATAGGCCGGATCGGCGCGGGGAAGGAGTGGCCTGCCTCGTACATAGGTCGCTCCAATATAAACGAATACGCAACATTCGAACAGCCATAGAACACGTCTGCATCGAGCCGGTGAGCGGCCTTCGTATTTCCGGCGGCTACGCGCCCCCGGGTCCCCGCATGACGGCACCTGACCTTCTAGCGTTACTTCCGATAAATCGTTCTTCCTTGCTAATAGGAGACTCCAACGGTACTCACGCCGAATGGGGTGGCACGACAATCGGCCGGGGCAGGCTGTTTAAGGAAGTGATCGACAACAACTTGGAAATGTCCTATCATAGAGCGCCAAATCCTACATTTGTCCGCAATCCCTCGTTCCTGGCCATTGCTATTACTCGGGGAGCAATAAGGACATCTCAACTGCAAGAGCTGAATGCTCTAAATTCGGATCATCTTCTGATCAAGATCAGCCTATACTGCAGGGTCCCATTGACAAACGACACCGTTGTTTCGTATAGGGGGGTTGTTTGGAGGGTGTTCCGAGAACAGCTAAATGAGATTACTGTTGTCCCCGAGCAACAAACTACCGTCCAGGAGTTAGAAAACGAGGTAGAAACTCTCACGTCAAATATCCAGCGCTTCCGCGATGCTTTATGTACTAGGGTGGCCATTCGCCCTAGTACCGAATCCCTCCCTGAACATATCCTTAATCTCATAACCTTCAGAAACCGATTTCGACGAAGATGGCAGAGGAATCGGACACAAATGGGATCCGCTCGCATCAATGCGCTGACTGAGGAGATAAGGATGAAAATCCGCGAACATCGCAATCAAACATGGATGAACTATATAAACACCATAAGCAGGGATGATGGCTCGCTCTGGAAGCTTGCCAGGCGAGTCCGCGGAGGCCCAACGCGAATTCCTGAAATAAACTATCGCGGCGTGGCAATCGCCGATGATCAGGTAAAAGCGGAGGTCTTCGCGGACTACCTCGAAGGAGTCTATAGAGCGGCGCCTGACACCCTGCCCTAGCAGGAACGCTGCACCCAAACTGCCAATGCATTCCGGCAGTTTAAATATTCTATCCCTCCTTCAGTGCTAGATAGGCTGAGAGTCACTCCGGCGGAAATTCGCAAAGCCCTTTGTCGTCTTCCGAGAAACAAAGCGCCCGGTCCGGACAACATTTCGAATACAGTCCTAAAAAATTTACCTAGAAAAACCATCATCCAGTATATGCATATAGTTAATGCGGTTATCCAGCTGCAACATTTCCCTCAATCCTGGAAGATAGCGTGCATAATACACTTCACGAAACCGGGGAAAGACCCGTCTCTCCTGGCGTCTTACCGACCAATTTCTCTCCTTAACATCCTCGGTAAGGTGGCTGAAAGGCTAATCTTGCCGAGGGTCAACAAAGAAGTTGCAAAACTTCGCATTCTTCCTCAGGAGCAATTTGGTTTTAGGGGCCAGCATGGCACTGTCATGCAGGCCGCGAAGATCGCATCTGATATTTATGAGGGTTTCAATAGCAGGGTAACCACCGCCCTACTGCTATTAGATATAGAAAAAGCGTTCAACAGGGTGTGGCACGATGGGCTGCTGTTCAAACTACTGGCGACTTACAGTATGCCACTGTACTGGACAGCACTCATCGCGTCATATCTTGCCGGACGCTCCTTCACCACCCGAATTGGCCACAAAACCTCCGCCAGCAGACTGCTACTTGCAGGAGTGCCGCAGGGTACTGTATTATCGCGGCTATTATTCAATCTTTTTATAGCGGATATCTCGTCACATCCTAATACCCGTAAAGCCCTCTTCGCTGATGATACGGCGATTTATTCCCAACATCCCCAAGCTGAGGTGGCAAAATCACACTTACAGGAGCACATGAGCATCCTCACCCCTTACTATGAACGCTGGAAAATAACGCTCAACGCTGCCAAAACGGAGCTAATCCTGGTTACCAGGAAGCGTAAGGACATTAACATCATCCCCTTAACTATTGGCAACACCGAAATACTCCCTAAGAGTAGAGTTAAATATCTGGGCATCATATTCGATGACAAGCTCAACTTCAGCAAACATGTTAGTGCCATAGTAGCAAAAAACGCTGGAATTAAAAAGGGACTCAACTCCCTGGTCACTGCTCGATCTTTCCACAGTCCGGCAAATAAGCTCACCCTATACCGAGCCATTATAAGACCAGCTCTCTTATACGGTGCTCCAATATGGTGTTCTGTCGCTAAAACCCACAGGAAAAAGATACAGGTATTACAAAATAACTACCTAAGGGGTGCGTGTTCCGTCACTGGACTCGATCGAGTCAGGATTGAAGATCTGCATGCGTGGGCAAAGATGGAATACATCGAGGAGTACATCGATGGCCTCGCATGCAGATTCTTCGAGAAACAGGTGGCGGGATCGCCGCTGACAGCGAATTTAGCCAATTCCCGGTACAACCCGGAAAACCCAACCACGTATGGCACCATCTATCGCTCAATTTCGCTATATTACAAGCAACTTATGCCCCCATATCTTCCCTAACAAACAGTAATTTAAATCTCAACTTTCCAAAATACTCTCATAAACAGCCTTTTTAATACTTAGTTTTCAATTTTCATTAATTTCATGTATCAGGAGAGCAGAAACGCATGACCTTTCAGGTAACATGTACGTTCTGCTTGCGGTCTAACCAATCACTGTGTTCGGACACGGTGGGCGGGGCCTGTTAAGGGACCTGGTCCGCCTATAAAAGAGCAAATCATTCAAACTCAGCAAAATACACGTACAACAACACTTAGACGCCATAGACGACTGGACAGAAACTTGGAACATTAAAATTAATAACGACAAAACTCAGGCAATGCTCATTAGCAGTTCACGTAGATTACCTGCAAATCTAAATCTTGGAAACACCGAATTAAGGTGGAATAACACTCTAAAATATCTAGGAATGACGCTAGACAGAAGACTCTCATTTAACCAACATATTCAATATAAAATTAACATAGGCATTGCAGCAAAGCAAGCTTTCTATCCTTTAATCAACAGATTTAGCTCAATGCCAATAAAAAATAAACTGCTAATTTACAACAAAGTTATCAAGCCCAAAGTCCTCTATGGTGCCATCGCATACACACCTACAAGCAAGACAAACAAGAAAAACTACAAACTTTCCAAAACAAAACACTGAGACAAATTTCAAACGCACCATGGTATATACGCAACACCAACGTACACGCAGACCTAAAAGTCGAAACAATTCACGAACACCTAACGAACAGCCACGCTAGATTCTTGGAACAAGTACGCACCCACACAAATCCGCTAATTACATCACTTTTTGACGGGGAAGACCAGCCGGGAAGAGCAAGGCTAAAAAGCCTACGAGAACCACCAATAGACACACAATAAACACACAAAAATACAAATAAAAATAATATAAAAATCATAAAAATAAAAAACCATCAAAAATAATACTAACACTTACTAACCCATAAAAAACTGTAGTTAAACACTACAGAAAAAACCCCAAAAATAATTAACCCACTAACTCACGCCTCATAACATCACAACTCACATCTCATAGCATTACATCACACATTCCATAACAGCACAACACATTACTGCATCCTGCCTGGAGTCAGTCAACGAGAAGAACAACAGAAGGCCATCACGCCAAAGAAGAACGATGCAAAAGTGACGTGGAGTCACTAGCATCATGAGAGATGGTGAATTTTTAGTGGGTATGCCTTTAATGGAGAGCCCCACACTACCCTCAACCGAGGGTGTGCATAAGGGAGCATTTTTACACATCAACAAAAAAAAAACAAAAAAAAAAAAACTCAACGCACATAATTTCTAGCCACCGAAGCATCCGTGTCTCCGCAGCTGGTACCGCGCGGCTCGTCCGGCGTACCCTAATTGCCATTACAGCTTACTGAAACAGAATAACAGCGATGATTCTCTATCGTTTACCTTAGTATACCTTTTGTTTTAAGAATCTATGTTGTACAGTGTAAATGTCCCTTTTATCTTATGACGTCCTGCTCCATGAGAGCATCTAAGCAGGGTTTTTGTTTAGTTTTCCCTGCAGTAATTACCGGGTACCAACAATTCTTTCAGAATGCACTCATAACAATTAAGCTTTTTGCTAATACTTCTCGCGAGGACTTTGAAGGGGCTTCCCATATAAAGTACAGTACATCTAGCAGAATCACACCTCCTAGTAGTTAAGTTAAGTTAAGATCAATCCCCTATGGGCATACAACCCCATACGGGGCTGCTGGCCACTGGCGCTGAAGTAACACCGCCCGGCTAAACAGCAGTTTTTATAGTAGTAAATTGCATGCTTAAGCTAGGGATGGGACTTATTTAATGTAATGTTAAAAAGAGAAATATATGCTATGGCAAGGATCCGCATGATGTCCGATGACATTTTCCTAGCCCGAAAAATTCGTTTCGGATCTTTCATGGACTCGTAAAGGACCATCAATGCGAATACCGTTCTCAGGTGTCGGGGTCCCATATTATCGCACACCGATTCCAAGAGCCTTTCGGCTCCTTCCTTGTCGTCCTCTACCAGTTTCATCGTGATGTAAGCCGCCTTGAACGTCGGATGATCACTGCCATCGACCGGCATGACATTTAAAAATGACAAAAACTTAACAAACGAGTCAATTTTTTCGTTAGCGTTAAAGTTTGTTCTTGTAATACTATGTTTGTCAGGTATTTAACCTGAATACTTCATTCGTCACTTTATGAAGTTCATCTTTTTAACGTGCAATCTTACACTATACCCGATTACTAAAACATACATGTTCTTTCGATTTAGGTATGGCTTAAATTTCTTTTGGTCTTAATCCCTGCATCTATGATCTTTATGAGCGGTGTTATGTTTTAATTTATGGTTAAGTTTGGTTATTTCATCAGATAATTATTTCAGGTTTTTAGCTGATCTTAATTTCACTCAGCACTTTAAGGTACTATGACTATTTAACTTTAAAAAACACTTGACTTAGAATTTTTACAGATCTATCGGAAATTCGACTTCAGTATTTTTTAGACGGGTATCCCCCAAGAAGTACCTTCCTGTAAACTGCACTGCCCGAGTTGGATATGGACCACGTCTCTGTGGACTGCAGTAGGTGAGAGCGGAAAAGGTGAGAGACAAAAGCCTCTCGGACTGATGGTCCGCTTGACTATTTATTTAGTATAATCTGCTGACCATTATAACTTTAAGGTTCATAATTGCGTGTGCTGTTCGCTCGAGTTGTCTATAATTTGACTTGAATGCTTATAAAATATTTTCCAAGTTCAAGTTCAAACTTAGGATAAGATGATAATTAATAATTAGAAGTTTAAATGTTTCTAGTAGTTCGTCGCCTTTCCTGGCACCATTTTCAGTTGTAGCTTATTGGCTCTTTCATAAAGTTCTACACTTGTCGAGTTTTAATGAATAAGATATAATAATAATTGTAATTAATCCGGCATTGAAAAACAGTTTGTACTATCATATTTCTTTTACTTATCAAGCTTTCATAAATTCCAGATATAAGACATGAGCGGTCGATGGTATTCGATTCGATGTTTTTTACATCGGATTTTTATCGATAGCACATTACTATTAGAGATCAGTGAAGGCTAGAAATAAATAATGGGTGGCTCATGAGATTGTTTGAGAATCGAAGAGGAAGGGAAGTTGTGACATATGTGACGATCACCCAGGTGTTTCATCCAACATTTCATGCAACACTTATTTACAAAAAAGTGATTTTAATAACTCATACTTAACATTAGATTTTAGGCAACCGTAATATAAAATACATAATGGGCTGCTGGCATTAAAAATTTCCGATCATGATTGCTTGCTTTGTGGAATAGTTTCAATAGATCTTCTGCCATTTTTTGTCTTATGCCGGGGGAGATAACACACATCTCTTACAAGCCACTACAATTGAAAATCATCCCACGTAGGCCAAGGGTGATTATTGAAGTTTGACTTAGTTAAAAAATATCGCAAAATCATATATGGGCGAACAAAACAGACTAAAACTCAGATTTGGTGTAAAATATCAACGTAGCAAAATATTCTGCTTGTAAAGTTTGTATCGATAATACATGACTGTTACAGATCAGTGAAGGCCGGAAATACCTACTGGGGACAAAAACTATGTGACGATAGAGACAGGCAATGTGCATGTGCAAAACATGATGCCATTCATGTGTTTGTTTAAAAATCGACGAGGAAGGAAAGTTGAGACAAGCAATGACCCAGATGTTTCATACAACATTTTATGCAACACTTTTAGGAATCCTCGGTATAAAATGGATAATAATGGACTACCTAATATGTTGGCATTAAAAATTTCCGATTGATTGCTTGGTTTTTGGAATAGGTTCAATAGTTCTTCTGCCACTTCTTGTCCTATGCCGGGGGAGATAACACACATGCCTTATAAGCCACTGCGAATGAAAATCATCCCACGTAGGCAGAGGGTTATTATTGAAGTTTAACTTACATAAAGGTCATAACGGATATCGCAAAATTGATATAAGTGGAAGAACAAAACAGACTAAAACTGAACTTTGGTGTGAAACATCAACGTCAAAATATTCTGGTTGTAATGGATATAATGATGAAGTCACTTTGTTGAATAAATAATTAATATTAGTTTAAATAAATTATAGTTCTCCTAATATATACTTAATATTATATTATACTTACAGATCAATGAAATTTCCCATTGATACCAGTGACTTATAGCCTTAAGTCACTAGTGAGCCTTAGGGTTTATAAATCATTAGTGACTTATAAACCACTATAAATTACGCCTAACTGCTTTGAAATTAATGTCCTATCTTAGCAAAAGGATAGCAGATTTTAATGCTTTTCTTTATGCTACGTTACTTTTTCGTTTTTGCATTATTATAATTGCGCATATTTAAATAGCTACTCGATCAATTATTATCTACACTAAATATGGGTGACAGTAAATTTGAAGATGCTGTCTAGATATTAATTTAAAGAGATTTCGCATAGTTGAATTTGGGTTGACTTTAATGGATACCTAAGTAATTAAAATAACCCATCCTGGCAGTTTAAGCTGAAGAAATATAAAACTAAATGTAATTCAGAAAATTCTGAAACGATAATATCGGATTCTTTTCTAAAAACCTTCTTATCGTTTTTTTTTTTAATTTTTATTTGCCGAGTTATCTGAAGCCTTAACGCTACTGTAATGTGTTAAGTAACATAGATCGATCAAAACATCTTGGAAATAGTGATGAGTGAGATCGGTCTTGGTCTTGCAGTCTTAGTTTTGGTCTTACAAAAAAAGCTAGACCAAGACCAAGACCGAGACCAGATTTTGGTTAGCAAGACCAAGATTGTGTATGCAAGAACAAGACTCTTTCAAATTTCGCACTGTGGGAATATGTTCGAATGTTAGATTTTAATGTTTTCGATAATTTCAGCTTTTTAGTTGCCCATTGTTAAGAGTGGAGCATACGGAAATCAAATTCGAAACAGTCTGAGATTATTGTATTGTTTTGTCTTGTTTTTTTTTTTGGTTTTACCCTTGTCCTAGATGAATCTTTTATCTGGGTCCTTGTTTAAAAGCAGAACTTGCAAGACCAAGATAGCACATTAGTTTGCAAAACCAACATCAAGACCCCATGTGCAAGAACAAGACTAAGACCATGCAAGTCTTGGTATTTGTGATTTAATGTTATACACTAATACCTTTTTAAATTTTACCAATTAGTAAAAATTTACGGAATTGGTAAATTTGACTAGAATCTTGGTCTTGCTTTGCTCATCACTACTTGGAAACATTGATAAGGTTATTATTGGGCCAAAAGGAGCTCCATTTTCAGAAAGAGAATAAATTTAAAGTTCTTAGCTGAGCCTATAGGTGCATTACATTTAAAGGTATGAATCAATTTATAGGGAAGACTCAAGTGAAACTTTCATTGTTGGTGCTACTGGTTTTTGGAATAACCTAATATTGTAGGTGTTAAAAGCTTTATTCCTTATCAAACCGACGATATTACACAATGTCGATATCGACAATAAATTATTGCTTATAATTACCGATGACAAAACGAGGAAAGCAATAATTATTTCATAGACTACTGGAATATTTGTCGGAAATATGTAGCATATCGTCCGATAGATTCATATATTCTGATTTGGACTCTAGAGAATTGAAAGCTGATCAAAGATATCGTCAAATACAGATAATTTCCCAAAGAAGTTGCCACCTAGCTCTTTTTATCACAAAACCCAACAAACATTTTGGTGATTTTTGGGTGAGGAATCCGAAAAAGAGCCGTCAGATTTGGTATATCAGATCTGATTTGGGTTCCCGGGAACTGTACGTGCCAAGTAGCCAAAACAAAGTCCATCTCAATTTAAAGCCTTCACAAAGGTTCGCTGATAACGTTTTTTTTTCTCCTTAAATCATGATATTTCTTAAAGGCTAATTTTTGTTAAGCCAGTACTGCTATTAGTATTAGTTCTGTTGAAAGAAATAATTTGTATATTAACTTTGCTGTATAAGGAGGAAGTTTACCATTGTTAGATATTTAGGACCTGAAGAGCATAATTATGCAGTCTAATTTGCTTTATAAAGGTCACCTTATAGAAATTAATTATAGTCGGGTGTCGTCATCTAGTGACAATTTCAAAAAACAGCATAAATTTTAAACAGCATGACGAAGTGAGCATTCGGTGCTTATGAACAAATCCATATTCATCTTTTTTTTATGGCAGTGGCAAGTGCGAAGATGTTGATTGACATGGTTCTTGAATAGTTTTAAGTTGTAATTAGGGGGAAACAGATGTCCAGGAAGTGAGTTCCACAGTGATGCAGTGCGTCAGACAAAGGAGTTCTTGTAAAGCGATGCTCTAGGTGTTTCCAGTTGTACGACGAACTGGTGCGCTCTTGCCGTCTGTCGTGACTGTATGACAGGCGTTGCCAGGGGCGGGATGAGGGGGCCAAATCCTGGGAACATCTGCCGTGGAAGTATCCGTAAAATAGGGATATGTTGGCCACATGTCTGCAGTGTTTAAGACTATCCAGATTTAGGGTCAAGTCCGGGTCGCCGACGAGACGCACAGCTCTCTTCTGAATGGAATCCAGCAGCTTTAGGGTGTGCTTTGGTGCGGCACCCCAGATGTGTTAGCAATATTGTAAGCACGTTCCTATTTGCGATTTGTAGAGCAAGAGCAATTGCTGCGGTGTATACAGTTTTTTTTGTTGCGAAATAGCGCACCAAGCTTCTGGGAGGCTAATTTTGCGATATTAGCAACGTGGTCATGCCAGGACACATTACTGTTGACCGAGACACCCAGTAGTCCGATTGACGAGGATGAAGGAATGGTCGATTCTACCATAAAGAAGTCAAGGCCCGCCGTATTGGCCCTCTTGGTAAACGTGGCTTCTTGGGTCTTTGCTGCATTGAACTAGACCAAATGTCTGTCGCCTCAAGTTGGTATTTTTCCAGGTCTTGATTAATTGCTGTAATCTGCTCCTGTTTGCGGTGATAAGTCTGAGTCGCTGGTAAAGGTTTTTCTGATCTAAATTGGGAGACAAGGGGACTGTCATCTGCAAAACTGTAAACAGGATTAATCATTTCGGTCAGCAGGTCATTAATATAACTGAGGAACAGAGTGCGCCCTGAGGCATGCCGGCGTTAATAGTGAGTGTGTCTGAGATGTGTCCATCAACTGCAACGTGCAGAGATCGGTTTTTAAGGAAACTGGCAAGCCAGCTGCAGAGAGGGGCTGGCAGTCCGAAGGACGGCAGTTTGTTGAGCAATCCGTCATGCCAAACTCTGTCGAATGCCTTCGAAATATCCAACGCAATCGCTCGAGACTCTCCGTAGTTCTCAATTACCCCACTCCATATATGAATGACATATGCCTATATGTCTCCGGTGTATCTCTCTTTGCGAAAGCCGTATTGGTTATCGCTGATTATTCTGTTGTTCTCGAGGTACTTGAGTAGTTGCTGATTGGCTACACGTTCCAGGACTTTGGAGATTACTGGAAGCAACGCAATTGGGTGTTAGTATGAGGGCGTGGTTTACTTGCCTTTTTTGGAATAGGCTGCACTCGAGGGAAATTTCAAACTGATCCATTTGTTCTCGCATTATTTTATTTTTGGCTCTTTGTTAGGAAAGAATGACCCGTAAAACAAGAAAGATGCTGCTCTTATGTTGGATTTCTGCGCCTGACCTTGAGTTAAGTGATGATGAACTGGGAACAGAAGAAAATTAATTTGAAAATTGCACTGCAGCTGTTTGCTTGGGCGATGACAAAGTTGGCCCAAATACTGTAGAAATTCCTGAAGTACATTGAATTAGAAAAGGGAATCTGCAATTGGAGACTAATGAAGGGAAGTCAGACTCGATATTCCAGATTTACACTGCACTGGGAGACCGAAGATTATTTGCCATTATCCGAGTTTATGACTGATTCCATTACTAACAACGGATCTGTAAAATCAACCAAGCGTGATTTTAAAACTCCATATGGCAAGGAGGTCGTGAAAGCGAAATTGATTCTGAGGCTCTTAGTCCTCTTTAAAATTTCCAAGAGTCTGTTTATTGTAGGATAAAGAAGGTTATTTCAACTCTGATCAAATTTACACTGCACAAATAACCTTGAAAAGCCCGAAGACTGCTATGGTAAGATCTACAAAGTCCGTTCCATCTATGCTATCTTGCGGTCGTGAATTGAAGTTAGAAGAGAACCTGGGTATCGGCAAACAAAACTAACCTTTTCGTGGAACTCTATCCATCAAATAATATATGTAAAAGCGAAACCCACGCTATGTGGTGTAAAGGCATTTGTATTATGTTTCATACGATTATCTCGTTTACCAAGGATCTTCAACCGGTCTGAATGAAGAAGCGCTTAACAAATATTGGCCTCATTGGTATAAAAGAATTTTAAACGAAGGACGCACATTGAATTTTGATAATTATTTTTCCTCGTACTCACTTCTTCAGATTCTCAATTCAAAGAAAATATTTGCTGCTGGAACAGGAAAAATAAATAGATCTTTCAATTTTTCAAGCCTTTACTTTTAGCAGACAAATCCCTAAAATACAAAGGTAGAGTGAAGTGGAGATGATGACGTTGTTTTAGTCAAATGGATGGAGGATCGTTCGGTTAATCTGGCTTCAAATTATGCGGTTGTGGATGGCGTAGGTGAAGTGTTTAGGTGGAACAAAAGTACGTAACCGTATTGCCTCTTGAAATCGTGTTGACTTTACAGAATTTGCGTATGTTTAAGGAAATGAACCATCCGGCTTTTGTTATTAATAGTTGGCTTGAAGATAGGCAAGACTGTAGCGTTAGCAGAGTATTTGGTGAAAGTCGCAGTATAGTTCAAAATAAAAGAGGAAGACCATCAAGCGAAACATCCGAGTTGCCAAGAAAAAGAATTGTCAAATTTAATTGGGAATTCAGACCTAAAGAACAGAATGATTCTATAGATCATTTACGCCAAATTGAGTGTTGTAAACAAGGAAGATCCTGTAACAATGGCAAATGCAATAAAAACATAAATTTTTATTGTGTTAAATGTCGAGTTAGGATAAAATATAATATTAGATCCTGGATAAAGAAGATTCTTTTCATTTAATCTGGGGGAAAATAATTCGAAAGACTTTTTTAAGAGGTTCAAGTCTCTAATGATATCATTCAGTTTTGGTTTATTAAAACGTTGGGAACTTGCTGAAACTGAATCTGCTTCAAAATCACTGTCATTTTCTGGTTGCATACATTGAACTTCAGCAGCTGTATGATATGATTCTGTATGATCCTCCGAGGTTCTCGGCAGACTGCTAAGTGATGGAATGAGTATTTCTTCAGAATGCAGTACAGGTCTCTTTGCTGAATCTAGATCAGGATACGTCTATTTGTGTTTATTGTTCCGATTGGTGCCTTTAATATATACGAGACAAAATAGAAGTTATCGTGTTGATTTCTTGGTTCCTTTCAAACCGTTGGCGTTGGTGCGTCACACTTTAAGTAATTCGCCTTACCAATGATCCACTGTGGCAAATGTTCAACGCACATTTTGCATACGAAATGTCGAGCCCAAGATTTATCCGGTTCTCTCAAGTGAACGCTAAAATAGGCTAGATAACGCCTCTCACAAAGTAAAAAATATTCAATTTTCTTTTAAAGTGTATTCGCTACACACGTAACAAAAAGACGTCTTGTTCATTCATACAGCTATGACCACTTGTGGCACAAGTAACTTAGACTGGCTGATTACAATCTAATTTTAGGTTTGAAATTTCAATTATGGCCTCTAGAGATATCATTATGTTATTATTTATGCGTTTTTTTTCAAAACTGGAGCCGGTACTAAAAACAGGTATTTCTGGAGTCAGCACATCAAAAGCATCTAAATCCAGTTCTTACATTTTCGACAGTGGTGATATTTAATGTTGCAGGAATATTAGCTAAAAATTCTAACTGAGTATTCAATCAAAGGTAAATCAGTGAGCGCCTAAATTATTTTCCCGAGCATCTTCAGCGAAGAACGAGAAAGTAACTTTGACAAATCCGATATAAGATGCAAAAGTGCCATATTAATCAGATTTCGTCGCGAGCCTTCATAAGAAATTGATAATAATTGTATATAATCACACATTCAAGGTCCTTTTCTCGATATAAATCACAAACGATAAATATGAAATATCTAGTCAATATACTAAGATTCTATGTGAATAGAGTTGCAAAGTCCCGCTTCAGTTGTCGCTAAAATCATACATCTGATATGAGAGATGCCGCCGTGCAAATTCGGTTATAGTTTATTAATTTTTTTTCTGACAGTCTATGCAACACACACATCATGTAGGTGCAAGTCTTATCACTGTACTAAACAATAGAACAAAATTATAGATTATATGCATTAAAGAGAACGAGTGGAACTATAAAACAGTGGTGATACAATGGTTCAAATCTATTCTTAAACGGTGATTACACGGGATCGTGCGAAATGATAAAAGCCGTATATTATTTATTTCCTCTTCTTGAAACAGTACTGTTCTTCCTGGAAATGCACATTGTAAGTAGTATATCTTAGTAAAAAATAACTACCAGTTTGATTGTCTGACCAATGATATGACCACGGGGTAGGCACAGCCAAGTCCTGAAAGAACTGACAGACAGCAAGTAGTACCAGAAGAGCCATTATTGGCGACCACTCTCCATGGACGACCTTAGTTAGGGCATTCTCAAAAAAATATTTATCTATTAAGGGAAATAACAAATTAATCATGTAAAAATAACATTACAGGACGACGCATGCACATATCAAAAGGTCATTATATTTAAAAATAACAATTAAAGGTAGACACATTTTTGTAAATCCAAATACGCCTCTTGAAAATTTATTTGAGATTTTTTTAATTAAATAATTAGTTATTAGAATGTTAAAGGTGTATTATTGTATTATTTTACGCTATTTTATATTTTGTATGAGATTATTGCACATTTGGCTCAAATTTCCCACGTCTGTCCTATCATCGTTCACTGCATTTCTTTCTCTATTTATTTCAAGCATTTCTTCTATTGCCAGCTTGTGATAATTACGGTCTTTGTTTATAACTTTGGACTCGATATAATTGAAAGATTGCCTCGTTCTTTTTGCATGTTTGTTAAGAGCTGTTGTTGCATTTAGCAACATTTAGTTTGTTTTTCAATAATTCGCTGGTCATACCTATGTATTTTTGTGAACAATCGGCACAAGGGATTGAATAGGCGCTTGAATCTTTCATCAGCGGTGTTTTACTTTTTACTTTAGTAAACAAGAAGTTTAGTCTGTCATAAATTTTTCGACATGCTACTATGTCATACTTTCTCTGTACATACTTAGTTGTGTAAGATAATGCAATATACATATTTCTAGAGGATAAGTTATTGTACCATTTGTATGTCCTTTTTTTAATCGTTCTATCAATGTCACTACAAGATAAAATATCTTTAAGCCATCGTTTCTTTCACTATTTTCAAGAAAGAACAAAACCAATTGTAACACGGAGTCTTTTTTGAGTGGTTTAAACTATTCTTTAAATATCTCCCGGACGATGTTGGTTTAGTGTACCATTCTGTTACGATTTTATTATCTTCGTGGAAAAGAGTCATATCCAAAATGTATGTATTATATTTTCTTCTATTTCATATGTAAATTGGAGTTTTTGTGTAATTTATGAAAATGTTCTAATATTTTGTATTTATCTTCTGGTATTGCCAGTATACAATCGTCTACAAACCGTTTAAAAAACAGCACATTGAATCGTAGTTTTCTTATGGTCTCCTCCTCCAAGAACTCCATCACGAGTGGGGCAATTGTTGACGAAATGGGGACACCTATGGCACAACCATCTAGTTGTTTATAGAAAATATTATTGTAGTGAAAATAGTTAGTGGCCAGAGTAAGGTCAACATAAAACAAAACATTCACTGTCGTATATATGCATCCCCTATATATCATTATTTCCGCATTGTATATACCACATACAACGCAGCACATGTTACTATACCCAAAGGTTAGTTTGTTTGTTCGTTTATGTAAGGTGGCGGCTGCACCTGCCAACGTATGTTTGACATCTGTTTCGCTTCACCGGTGCCCGACGTATCTACATGAAAAGATAGCAGAAAGTATTTCTAGTAACTTTTTACAGATTTGATTTTCATATATATATATATATATATATATAAACTGTGGGCTAAATTAAATTGGAACCCTCTTTAATGTTTAATAACTTTTTTATTTTCAAAGGATTTTTGATCATTTTTGGATATGTTATGGCCTAAGGTATTAGGTTTAAAAAGAACTTTGCAAAGACGGTCTACTTCAGGGGCGTCAAGAAAATGGAGTATTTTTCAAAACCAACGTATTTCAGGTCGTTGCAAAAATCGGCCAAATGAAATAAAGATGACAAAAAAGATTTGAAAGGGTTCGGAATATTGACCATTAAAAAAACAGGTCAATACAAACAAAATTAAAATTGATACTTTAATTGGATCCTTTTTTAATGCTTAATGACCTTTTATTTTCAAAGGATTTTTTATCATTTTTGGATATGTTATGGCCTAAGGTATTGGGATTAAAAATAACTTTGCAAAGACGGTCTACTTCAGTGGCGCACTGAAAAGGGAGTATTTTTCAAAACCAATGTATTTCAGGTCGTTGCAAAAATCGGCCAAATGAAATGAAGATATAGATATGGGCAAAAAAAGTTTGAAAAGGTAAGGAATATTGACCATTAAAAAACTAGGTCAATACAAACGAAAATAAAAATTGATACTTTAATTTTGGAAAAACCATGTTTTGTGGGCCAAGTTAATTTGGATCTTTTTTAATGCTTAATGGCCTTTTATTTTCAAAGGATTTTTTATCATTTTTGGACATATCATGGCCTAAGACATTAGATTCAAAAAGAAATTTGTAAAGCGGCTCTACTTCAGTGGCGTACATTAAAATTTAAAATAATTTTTCTTTAATTTTAAAAAATATAAGTAGATTCAAAATTTCTGTACGCCAATGAAGTAGACCCGTTTTGCAAAGTTCCCCTTCATTCTAATGTTTTAGGCCATAACATATCCAAAAATGATAAAAAAATCTTTTGCAAATAAAAAGTCACTACCTAAGCATTAAAAAGGATCCAATTTAATTTGGCCCACGAGACATGGCTTTACCAAAATTATTAATATTAAGTATAAATTTCAATTTTGTTTGTAGTGACCTGGTTTTTTAATGGTCAATATTCCGAACCGTTTCAAATCTTTTTTGCCCATTTTTACATCTATATTTAATTTGGCCGATTCTTTGCAACGACCTAAAATACATTGGTTTGGAAAAATACCCCCTTTTATGTACGCCACTGAAGTAGAGTCTCTTTGCAAAGTTCTTTTTAATCCCAATACCTTAGGCCATAACATATCCAAAAATGATAAAAAAGCCTTTGAAAATAAAAAGTTATCAAGCATTAAAGAAGGTCCCAATTTAATTTTGCCCACAGTGTATAT
>MU184457.1:60838-85419 GCA_016904865.1 Pissodes strobi | reverse complement strand
TGATGGAATTTGGGATGTATGCTTCCATTCCTGAGGAGATTACTTGCGTGATCTTTTCGCAGCAAACTGACGGGTCGTCAGCGCCAAAGCAGACGTTAAGCCAAGGAAAATCTAGATAGAACTCCCTCAGATCGTCCCAGTTTGCAGAATTGTAATGCCAGATTTTGCGAGGAAATGGTGGATCCTTCTGTATGAGTGGCAATTCACAAACCGTTGTAATAAGTTTGTGGTCGGAAGTACCTAATGGCGGACCAACTGTAACTGTGTACTGGTCAGGATTGGTGGTTAGAAAAAGATCCAGGAGGGCGGCGAATTCGCCCCTCTCTGAGATTCGAGTTGGTTCGTCTACAATTTGAGTAAGCCTGCAGCTGATGGCGAATGCTTCAGCCTCTCTACCTTCGTTGTCGGTCTTGTTGTGATGTTTGAGCCTACAAGTTTTAGTAGCCCAAAATCGCCCAACCACACCAAATATATTTTTATACATAATTACTAAATCCAACTATAAAAATATATTGAAAACAAAATAACAATAAATTTTTTAAATTTATAGTTTAAAAATTTATATTGTTGCGAATTTGCAGAATTGCCTCGTTCCTGGTTTCATACATTATTTGAGATGTAAACCTGTTTAACGTATATTTAGTTGGACTTAAATTTTCACAGCATTTGTTGAATGCTATTTGACCAACATAATTGCATTTAAAATATTAAAAAGTTAGAAGAGTTAGGAACCCTAACTCTATTCTCGAAGAAGAATATGTGCCTCATTGGTGGAAAAACAGGAAATTACCTAATTGCCCATTTATCCAAGAGTAGCTCGCCTTGCAAAAAATGCTCCTCTGTTGTAGCAACATCCGTACCTGGTGGGAGGATGTTTTCCAAGGCAAAGCTCATAGTCTTAGACCAAATTGAATAAAAAATGTTTTTAAATGGAACTAAATATTTCTAGAAAATTATTAGGTTATTAGGTTAGTAACGTTTATTTTCTTTAAGGTTCTGATTTCGTTATGCTTCACTTTCCGGTTTTTATATATTTATTTTCCGGATTTTAAATATTTATTTATATTGAATATAACTTTATCAACGCAGACTTTTACATTAAGCATCTAATTTATGTAAGAGTAAAAATAATATTATGTTTTGTAAATATTTTTATTCTATTTGCTTTAGGGCTTGTAAGTCTTCTCGTGTTTTAATATGTTTGTGATTGTGCTAGCAAGAATCGCTTGACAGTATATATGGTTATTTTTTCCATATTTTTCAAATATTTGATGTTACAATATTAGTGTTTTAGTTTAATTCAATATTCAATAAAACAATAAGCATATGCAAGTCAATATCCACATAAAAAGTATTGGATATATGTGGTTTAATATTCGATACTATCTGATATTTAAAGGTACCAAGTTACACATCACTAAAATTTACTAAATAAAAACAAAATATACCGAAATTGGCAATTGCGTGTCACCTGACAACTTACAAAATTCGCATTTTTGGACCCTATATTACTGTCCTTATCGGATAACCGGTTGGAAAGGGTAAACCAGTAATCAAAGACAAATATTTTCCAGGTTACAGCATAATTTTTTTTAAATCGTAACCGTTTCTTTGAAAAATAATTTGTTGCAAACTACAGTGAGAAGTAGCCCAAATTGCGATAAAGCGCCCAATCTAGCAACACTGGATACACAATACATCGAAGATGGCCCGTTGGAGATTGGAATTCCAGTCGTCCAGCGTGACAGTCAACGTTATACGAGCGGCAAAATTACAAATTTTTTTTCTGGGCTCTTCAATGCTATTCTTATGGCAAAAGCAATTGACTACATTTAATGTCGTCACTGCAATTTTAATATTAGGCAGTAGGCCTACTTATAGGAGGTAATGCTTCAACGCGCAGCCATTTAGGCGCGAGGAAATTAACCACATTATAATAATTCTTTAGTTATAACATATTATTTAATTATCTCTTTTTTTTGCTGATTGCTTTTGATATTATGGAAGATTTCTTTTTTCCATCCCTCTTCTTCTTCCTCTCATTTTTTCTCTTCAATTTTCCTCTTTTTTCATTTTTAACTTTAAACATGTTTTTACTTTTTTCTGAAGTTACTGGTATGCAAATTTTTCTCGATTTTCTTTGGATTCGGGAGTTTTAGGCCACACCAAATGTTTTCCAAAACTCGAATTATTGATTAATTTGAATGCGGGGCTATCAACCATGCTGCTGCGTTAGTTTTGGTAAATATTTTTGGTTTTCTACTTCTTCAACCACTTCTATCTCCCTATTGATTATTTCCGGCTTGATCTCGAAATGCCAACAACTTCATATTCTTCCATTTCGCATTGGTAAGTTTTTATAAGCATTCGTCTATGTGTGCCTGAGATTGATTTGCGTTTTCTGGCATATATGTAGCATCTTCGGTTTTTGCTGTAGTTATTTCTGTAGGTGTACTTTGTATATATTGTTGAGTTTCACATATACGTTAGGAGAAATCAACATTTTCGATCACCCACTTTCCCTGAAACAACTGATCAATGCTTCTGGGTTTATGGCTGTATGTCTAACATTATTTAAAATAGATGTTACCATTTCATTCACGTAGTGATTGCCTCAATCTCGGACTGCTTTTTTCCAAGCAAGTAGTTTGATAGATGGCAACATCTGCTGGTGGAAATATTCTTGTCGCATTAGAGTATAATTCAATCAATTCTATTTTAAGTTCAGAACAGAGTGTGCATCCCTCATAAATAACTGGCAAATTAATATTATCCTTTAGTAAATATGGATGCAAAATTTTGGCAATATTCTCAAAATATACCTCCGAGGTCATTCGGTCATTATCACTTCTTGCAATTCACCACTCATTTGGTACATTTAAGGCAATCTTTTCGGGTATTTTTTATATCCATATATTTTTATTGGCGCATATGTTTTGCCATTGGCCAAAGAGGTAAACATAACGGTGAGATTTTCCTTCGACGCACAGTGTTCTACAGGATAAACGCTCTTCTCACCTTTAAAAGCTGGTACGTTTCCAGTACGGAAATATATGAAAAGCTGTCACCGCCATTGAAAATTCTGGCTGGATCTTGAATTACCGATTACAGCTTGTTGCCAGTAATATACTCTTAATTCTTTTGAAACCATTTTCTAATTTAAATTAAAGAAAAATATCATTTTGAAAAAGCTCGTATCCAACTGTCACAGATCTACTGCTGTTAAATGGGTTAGGGCATGAATAATTTGTTAAAAATGCTTGAACACTGGACTTAGATCTTTTTTTTCTTAGAAATGCCTTTCTTGCAAGTTGGGTAATCTAATTGACTAACATATTTTTCTCCTCTCTGCCAAGGAATGGACGAGGGCCAAATGCTTCCTTATATCCGAGGTGTTTTTATATAAAGGATAAAGTTGATTTGGGGTTTTATTGAAAGTCATCTATAGCTGCTTTCATTGCAGCCTCATCATACTATCTCCTAGATTATAACTTAATTGTTTTTGACGTAGACCAGCTTCTTCACCAAATAGAGCATGTCTTGAGATTGATGGTATAGTGGGATTCCAGGATTGGTTCATTTGGTTCCGTTCCTTGGTAGTTTTTGACATTTAGTTTTAATCATCTTCTGATGATGTTAACATGGTTAGCGAAACGCGCGTCGAGTGCAATAATTCTGTTTCCGTATTGTGGATAAATCTCCGTTTTAGTAAGGTATTGTTTAATTGTTTTATCGTCCTCAGTCCCTGTAAATATAAGTTCTTTAAGAGCGGTGTTGTGTTTTAATTTATGATTAGCTTTAATTATTTTATGAGATAATTATTTAAGGTTCTTTCTCAGTTTATCTTAATTTTACTCAGCACTTTAAGGCACTATAACTATCCAACTTTCAAAATCACTTGACCTAGAATTTTGACCTATCTCTCGTAGATTCGACTTCAGTATTTTTCAGGTGGGTATCTCCCAAGAAGTACGTTCCTGTGAACTGCACTTCCCGAGTTGGGTCAGAAGATTAGGATATGGTTAGAATCCCTACCACGTTTCTGTGGACTGCAGTAGGTGACAGCGGAATAGGTGAGAGACAAAAGCCTGCCGGACTTATTTCCTAACCATTGCAACTTTAAGGTTGTTTACAAATGATGAATTAGTAGTTTAAATGTTTTTAGTAGTTCACATTATTTGATTTCTGAAATGACAATGGAACCTTATTAAATACTGCACTTTCCGTATTAAAAAAATCGATACAATTATGGGACGTCTAGTTATTGGATACGTGTCCAAAGTGAAATAAAAATATATATTTGAATAGCTTTGTACTTATTATTTTATTTAGTACAAAGTGTATTTCACACATTTGTATTTGACAAATTGTATTTCACGCTTTTACTAGTTTGATGACTCGAATTGTGTTATTCTATGATACAATTATTGCACATACACATAACCTCAATATTTAAAGATTCGCACGCAAATTATAAAAGAAAATAACAAAGAAGGTGCTTAAGTAACAAGAACAATCGTACATACTTACCTTCGCATTTTTGTTAAACTACAGCGCACATTTTAACAGTTATTTTACGAAAACAGAGCACATATATACAGCTCAATTTTAATTCTTACTGCACGATCGTAACCAAATCGAGTAACAAGCTTGTTATCTAACAGTGAGTAGAGTGTTTTCTTACAAAATGCTTGTTTTTACAAGACCTGGGATCGTTGTCCAATGACTGTCATTGTTCATATATATTATGACAAATTTCCATACACGTATATGTATGCACCCACACCCATTCAGAACGAAGAGAAGTATACAGAAAAAATCAATATAATATTTTAATTTAAGTAAATTTGACATACTTACCTTCCATAAAAAGTCAAACACCCTGTACGATATGTGGAAAAAATGCAGGTCATTGGAAATTTGTAAATAAGCTTTTTCCAATTCTTCTACAGATAACTTACACAAAATTATTATTAATATGATTACAAAAAATCTCGTCAAGAGAAATCGAAAATTTTTCCTCCAAAGAAGTCATTATCTTTTCTCGTCTTAAAAAAAAATCTAGAGAAAATTCGAAACGAGAGACGAGTTTCTGGTCTCGGCAGCTTCGCTAATTATAGTAGATTATAATTAATTCGCTGAAGATGAATCTCTATGTCGTAAAAATGTGAACATTATTGCCTGCAATCGTATTTTCAATCCTTTACCGTAGACATGTGCTTTTAAGATTTCTTTTTAAATCTCTTTTGGCAGCAAAGTTAATAAGTTATTGCAAACGGCAAGAACGCATGGCCGAGATCATTTATCTGTTAGCGGACATATGTAAATTCACCTGAGTAAAATACGATTGGTATTATTATTTTACGGATCTTTGGCGAAAAACTTTTTAAGTATACATCGTGACCCTTCTGTATCCTTAGGGAACACCAAACTAAGAAAAATATTGTCTAAAACTTCAAATAAATAATAATATATAATGACCTATTATAGATTTACAAAAGTAGTAGATCCATTCAACATGCTCTTCTCTACGGAGAAAATCCAGTCTCTAAATCGGTGTTTAGTCCCTAAAAACGAAAAGTCTGGTGAGAATAACGGAAATGAATACACTGACAATAATAAAACGTGGTACTATGCGTGATCAGATCAGAAGCACCTTCATGAAAGAAGATCTAAATACAGCAAATGTAATAAGTGGGGTGAGATCTAGGAGACGACCTTAAAACTTGCAAGGATAGACCTAATTATTCCCAATTTGCGATGACAATAAAACTGGTGCCAATTAGCCAAGCAATTCTGCAGTATTTCTCTAATCATTTATCAATTCACGACGCAAACCATTATTCAGGATATATGTTAATAAGTTGATAATTGTGAGCTGAACCTTCCAACATATATTTTAAAAATTCATGGGAAAAAATCACAGTTATATCTGTTACCCTATATCGCGCCATTTTGTGTCAGCCAAACTTACCTAATCCTGAGCTTTGCTTTCAATCAAAATTTCTCGGTTCCCAATGTTTAATGTAACCGAGATCATGTCCGTCGCGCTGGTTTGGAGCTCCGCAGCGAAAACCAACAAGTAGAAGCTACACACGCTGGAACAGAAACTGCTGCGCACAATAATGAACTACAGATGGGAGGATTTCAAGATGACGATGCAACTGTACAGAGAAGCCGGGACAACATCGCTAGAACATAAACTACAGGATACAGCGACGAAATTCTTCAGGTATACGATGAGGACGCAGGAAATAACCAGGACCATAGGAAGGATGACCATAGAGGAAATGCCATTCAGAAAAATCCACAAAATGATCCACGAGGTGATGCTTTGAAGAACCAGGACAAGGACTAGGATCCTAGGACGCCCCCCATCAGGAACTAAAAAGTACAGTGTTAGAATAATCATTTAGTATTAAAAAAATTACTTAAAATTGTGCACACTTAAATACTTCGCTAACTGATTTTATTTAAAAATAGTGGAGGTGAGGGAATTTGTAAATGTGAATTAAACCTTGAAGATTCCTTTTCTGTATTCTATTATAATCATGTAGATCATTTCTTCAGAAGTATTATGCATCTAACATTCCAAGTAATAGAACTTTAGGATGTAATAATGTTGATTCTTTATATTCAGGCGTTATTCCAAAAATTAGATCTTAAATAGGAAATAGTTATTTATACGTTTGCATGGATAAAACCGCTAAATTTTCCGGTCGGCATTTAGATATTTCCCTGTAGCGCTCGGTACTCCCCTTAAATCTGATTGGTTGATTTTTGACCACTTAAATATGGTTCCAAATTTTTTAGATTGCTTAAAACGAGAGTGGATTGTAATCCAGTTTTTAATGCATACCGTACCGAATTCTGGAGTGCCTGATGAGAATATCGGAAACGAATACACTGACAATAATAAAGAAGATTGATTAGATCAGAAGCAACGTGATGAGAGAAGATCTAAATACAGAAGATGTAATCAGAGGGGCGATATGTAGAAGACGACATTGACACTTTTAAGGATAATAATAATGAATTATTCCCAACCTGTCCTGGTAATAAAATTACTGACACTAGCTAAGCACTTCTGCAATAATTCTCTAATCAATCCTCAAATCGCCACCCAATTGCTATGTGTGTTAATAACTTGAAGCTTCCGACATTTTTGATGAATATTTGCCATGTTTGAAACTCGGCACTCAAACATGTGCTCAAGATATTGGACTCCATACAGAGGAGAGCAGATTGTCTTGTGCATGACCCAAAATTGACTAAAGATCTTGATAGCCTTGAACATCGAAGAACAGTGGTGGACCTATCTCTTTACTATCGATACTACTATGGAAGGTGTTCAAACGAGCTGGCACTTATGATTCCGCCCAGAGTTATACCAAACAGAAACACCCGCCAGACACAAGCTGCTCATCAACATACGATGCAGTTGCGAACACCTAGGACCTCGCTGGTGCGAGACTGCTATGCCTGGAGGACCGCTTCTGCCTTTATGGGAAAATCATAATTATATCTGTTGCACTATATCGAGCTTTTTTTTATCGACCAAACTACCCAAGACTGAGTTAGTAATAAGATTCTCATACTCTGATAAATCAATAAACTATAGAATATCAAAATTCCCCAAGCAAAATTACCTGTTTGGCAAGACACTAAGAGCTTTGTGGCGAATTGTCACTTAACCAGATAAATATAAAAAAGCACGGCGTTTTGAGATTAAAATATGTGGTGAAATAAAATGGGGGCAATCTGGTATCATAACTGTTAAATGTGGGTGTTTTAAAACTTGGGGATCGTCCAATGTTACTGGCAGCTTTTTTATAGTAGAAACATATTCCAAAGTTATACCGCAGAGTGTAAAAATAAATTTACCTATTTTCTGTCGATGTATCTTTACATTGATTGTAGAGCATCCATGTGGACAAACTTCCAACTTAGTCACGGAAATAAGTAGACTTGGGCAAATATGCAAATGGATGGAGAATAGGGTCGGGAAATACCAAAAATTGTAAATGGTGAGGGTAAAAGGGTAGGCAAAATATGTTTAGCTGCTTTTAATAACTTAAGTGTGGGCCAACGTGTACTGGTAGGTCTTCTTTACTTTCAGCTAAGACGTGTTTTACTTTAGTGAAATATCTTAAGAGCAAATAAGATGTCTAAGATAATGGTGTTTTAAACTGGATTGAACAATACAAAAAAAATTATATTGACGCGGACAATGTGTACTGCTCAGTTTGTAGAAAAAATTGTAAATTGAAGTTTCTTTCGTATTTAATTTAAATTTCTTCATAACCCGAACTAATACATACTTAAAAATAAAAACGAATTGTTTGAATACATTTGTGCACATTGAAATACTTCGTTAAAACGATTTTATTTAAAAATATAAAAAGAGGCGTGGGAAGCTGTAAATGTGAATTGAACTCTGGAAGATTCCTTTTCTCTTTTTTTTTTATTATAGATTACATTTAATACAAAATTTCAAATACAACAACATGTGAAAACTGCAACACATGAAGTGGTATTTAGTGATATAAGGTTTTAAGGTGGTAATACTACCAGGTGTGGAAGGTGTGACATTTAGGTAAACATTTAAAATATATAATCATAGGTTTGTTAAAAAAATGTACAAAATAGTGCATTTGTATATGCAGATTTTCCAACGAATATCTCCAGAATTTCGCGTTGTGTTCAAAAATAAACAAAAAAAAAATCCTTTTTTGGTTGCTAAATCTGAAAAATAGGAAATATGTTCCTAAAGATATTCGACCATTGCCAAACTTTTGAGACACACTACGTATAGCGTATGTGAAGATTTTTTGTGTGAAATAAACAACTTTTCGCATCTCAGACGGTTACATTTTTGATTAAAAATTGTGCCTACAATATGTATTAATATTATCAAATTTTATATAGAGTTCAGGGAAAATTGAAAAAGTCTAGCTTCGAGCAATGTATAGAATATTTTAAATTATTTTCTCCGAAACAGCAAAAATGGAGAGAATAAAAAGGAACCTAAACAAATTATCTACATTCCTCCTGTTTCTGTAGCACCTTGTACCTCATGTGCAATATTTTAAAATTAAACTAAAAAATACATACTTATATTTTCATCTAATGCACGTTTTAAACATATGCGTATATTCATACTGTACGAGTAACCATAATATATCCCGAAAATAGGCAACGTATTGGCTAATAAAAATATTAAGTTACAATTTAATGGCCAAAACTTATGTCTGTTTTACATATTCGGATATATGATACTAATGGGCGAACGTCCTCTTTAGATACCGAATATTATGTTAGCGTTTTATTACATACAGTTACATACAGCCGTTTAATTTAATTCACGTTATGATTCTGCAAATATTAACTATGCTTTTCTTTTTGAAATCAGTAGAAAAACTAATTTCATGTTAAGCCCTGCTATATCCAAAAAAATAAAAGTTAGGTCAGTGCTTTGATTTTGAGATGTAAAACGATCTACAACTTTCATTTCGAAAGTTTTTTCTATCTAAAAGCAGCAAAAGCCGCAATAAGTATAAGGAAAAGATGCTGTACAAGATAAGCCACCATAAATGGACTACCCCATTATCTCATCTATTTGACATATTAGAAAAAATGTTAAAACCAAAGTTTTAAGATTCTATCTGAAATTTTTTAGAGTCAAATCATTTTATATATCGGTAAAAAGAGATATGAACCAAACATATATTTTTCTTATGGAACATCATGTTTAAAAGAGTGCTTATTTCTGATTAGTTTAGTTTCTGTTTAAAAATGCATTCAAATATTTTTTATCACCTCTGAGGTAACTATAAAAAAAGTCTGTTTCAGAAACGTATAGGGTAAAAAAACCTCATTAGGTATAAAAAAGGACTACAGGGTGGCCCACCAATAATTTATGCCACCTCCATAGTTTGGCATTAGTTTCATCCAAAATTCTTTTTTTCCATTAAGTGCAAGTAGTACCACCCGGTTTTCGGTCATTTTATGCGTTTTGCCTATGTTATCCATTCATAAACACGAAAAATGGTACGCCAAAGGCGTGCGGGTTGGATACTTGTTAAATTTAATGAAATTTAATTTTAATAAAATAAAAATTATATATATAATATGTACATAATATACATAGATAAATTAATTATTATTATACATTATTATACAACACTTAGATGGTAATAGGATATATGCTTCGTCATCTGAGGAACTGTTGAACACCTCCTGACATTATAATTAAAGGGTAACTGTCTGATCGATCTGGTTGTTATGATCCCACATTTCCTCCTCCTGTTTAATCACATGCTGGACTGCTTTCCTTTCACTTGTGCCCATATAAGTTCTATAGGATTTAGAGCCCAATGATATGACCGTAAGTGCAGCACAGTTACATTATGCTTTCTGCTATATCTTCAACGGCATATCTCATAAAACGGTTTTTGTGTAAATTTGCTATGGCTAGTAGCTCTTTCTTTATCAAATTGGGTTCAAGTTTACCTTTGTTAGTTAGCCAGTCGATAATTTAGTCTTTTCTTTAAGATGAAGTTGGTGTCTTCTCTATGCGCCGATGATACGTTTATCTATACGCGTTATCCATAACCATCACCGAATCAGCCGGAACAAATTTGACCATCCGAATTCATGTCCTTATGGTAATCCCCCGTCCGGCACAACTAAAAGGTTAGCAAACCTTCTTTTAAAAATCTCCCTTCGCTTCCAATATGAGTGTGTGTGGTATAATATCTATATTATCAGAGAATATCAGAGAATCCCATAAATTCTGTTAGAGATGGTATTCAAGACTTAGTTTCGGAAAAATTTACAGAGTTTTAAAAAGCATACATTCCATCCGTTTAATTTAAGAAAATGCAATATTTGACAGATGCCAATAAAGCGGAGCGTGTCGGGTTTTGCAGATATATGCTAGATAAGCTTCAAACACCTAATAATTTTTTACAAAATATAATGGAGCGATGAATCATGTTTAAGCACATTCTTCATCCGATCAATAAAAGTAAAAACTGACTTTTATCTTATTATAGTTTAAGGGTCCTATGTTAGGGAACTAAATTATTTAGGTGTTAATTACGCTCCGCCAGGAAGAATAAGATGTGTCGAAATTACTGTCCTCACAGAAAAGTGAAAAATAGTAGAAGTTAAATTTATGCAGGACGAGTGATTGCCTTTTTATTACTAAATTGAACACTGATTAATGAAAGTTAAAGAAAGTAGAAATTAAGTCCGAAAGCGGTATTTTCTTGTTTGCACGAATTTCTATCAACTAACGGTTGACTTAGTCAATTTAGTACGTGCCCATATAAATTACATAACACGTACAAATAAACAAAAATGTGCAAAAATTTTGTCAAAATACTTTATAGCTTTCACCCAAAGAAACACTTTTCTGACCTATAAATTTGTCGGCAAGTATCAGTATCAGCAGCGCCAGAAGAGACTGCCCAATGCAATACTTAAAACTACCTATTATATGAAACGAAATGAATTACTGTTAATATTTAATAAAAATTCCTATGAGAGGAGTGCAATTATCGATTAATTAAAGCGTTTGTTTTAAAAAAATATCTGTAGTGAAAAACCTTATTTTACTCGCATTGATGTCTCAATGCGAGTAGAACTGGAATGGAACTCTATAAATTATATACGGAACTATATCTAATTATGCCTAGAAGTCGGTTTTCATTAATTTTTACAAAATGTATTTTCAACGAACTGTCAGTATAAACTAGTTTAATGACACTACTTCCTTATAAGTGATTCAAAAATATTATGTCAGTTAGTTGCCAGATAGATTTCAAGTCACTTATGGGGGATATATTCAATAGTCACATCACAAGTATATTTTCAAATTTTGGAAATTCCCGTGCTGGGTGAATTTTCTAATTCAATTTCTGATAATTTTTATTATCGATATTTTCGCCACCATCTGCTGCTGGAACATTTTCGACAATTAGAACTGTGGTATGAAATGAGGCTGTTAGAAAATCATCATCGGTATATACTTCTAACTCAAAAGGCCATATTCCAGCAGCCCTAAAGCCAGCTTGAGCCTTATCGTTAACGTCGAGTATAGTCTCGGCTTTATCCATCGTCGTCACTTTAGTATAGGCCTTTGTAAGTATATCAGCCCACTCATATTGAGTGATTGTTTCGTTGTTAATCGGATTGTCTATTAAACTGGCTTCTTAAAAGCCCGCATAAACTTATGTTTAAAGGTGGTAGTCGGTGCGATGCGTGTCGTGGAATAGTTAGTTAAATTAATACCAAGCTATTTACAAATGTCATAAATATTTAGACACATGGCTAGAATGATTATCCAAGATCAGAAGAACTGGATCTTCTTTTGATGACTTAACCGTTTGCTGAAAGTTTTGTAACCATTTAGTAAATATTTGTTCGTTACTCCATCCATTTTCTGAACAATCGTATTGGGCGTGAGGAAGATATAAAATATGAGTAGTTCGCGTAGAGTACAGTGACGGTGACTGTTACCTCTTTCTCCGGAAGTTTTCGCGCCTGTTTTATAGGACAAACATAATCAAAGAACCAGGAATAATGAAATAAACTTTTACAATGCCCCAGTGGCTCCACGAATTTCTGGTCGGTAGCAAAGGCAGTAAGTAATAACTTTACAAAACGTCTCTTCCACCTTTGACAGACGAGCGCGGTGTCACGGCGACTACAGCTAAGTAAAAAACAAACATACTTGCCGAAATATTTTCATCGCACTATACCTTAAACGTCCCCCATGGCAAGGCTCTCCACACAATATCCAACATCAACACTATCATGAAGTTAAGTTTCACCACCGTGACATTCGTAAAATCCTCAAAGAGCTACATACGCGAAAGGTATCAGTGTCGGATGAAATACCTGCCATCGTGTTAAAGAACAGCGCCAACGAACGAACACCCACTTTTCCAGACTTTTTCTCTGTCTTACCGAAAAGGGATTTACCCATCTTGTTTGAAAGTCGCTTGAGTGCAACCTGTTCCAAAAAAATACATGAAAACCACGCCCTTAAACTATTGCTTCCAATAATCTCCAAAGTCATGGAACGTGTAGTCAATCAGCAACTACTTAAGTAACTCGAGACCAATAGAATAATTAGCGATAACCAATATATTTTCCGCAAACAGAGATCGGCAGGCGATATAGCGGCCAATGTCACTCATATATTGAAAACTACGGAGAGTCTCGAGCGATTGCGTTGGATATTGCCAAGGCATTTGACAGAGTCTTGCCTGACGGATTGCTCAACAAACTGCCGTGCTTCGAACTGCCAGCGACCCTCTGCAGCTGGCTTGCCAGTTTCTTTAAGAACTGATCCCTGCACGTTGTAGTCGATGGACACACATCTCAGACATATTCACCATTAATGCGGAAGTTCTTTAGGGTGCAATATTTTCACCAACTCTAATTCTTCATCTATATTAATAACCTGCTGACTGAAACCAATAATCATGTTTACAGTATTGCAGATGACAGTACCCTTATCTCCCAATTTAGATCAGAAAAACCTTTACCAACGACTGAGACTTATCGCAGACAGAAGCAGATTGCAACAATTAGCCAAGTTCGAACCTGGGGCGACAGGAATTTAGTCCAGTTCAATGCAGCAAAAACCCAAGCAGCCACGTTTACCAAGAAAGCCAATACAGCGGGCCCTGACATCATTATGGCAGGATCGACCATTCCTTCATCCTCGTCAATCGGACTACTGGATCAATAGCAATATATCCTGGCACGACCACGTTGCTAACATTGCAGAATCAGCCTCGCAAAAGCTTGGAGCGCTGCTTCGCAAGAAAAAATTTTATATACCGCAGTAGCTGCTCTTGCTCTACTAAGCACAAATAAGACCATGCTTAGAATATTGCTCACACATTTGGGGACTCGCACACCCTAAAGCGGCTGGATTTCATTCAGAAGAGAGCCGTGCGTCTCGTCGGTGACCCGGAGTTGACCCGAGATGTGGATAGTCTGGAACACCGCAGACATGTGGCCGATTTATCCCTGTTTTACTGATATTTTCGCGGCAGTTCCCAGGATTTGGCCCGCATCATCCCGCCCTCAGCAGCGCGTGTCAGACAGTCGCGACAGACGACAAAAGCGTACGTTGTACAACTGAAAATACCTATAACGTCGATTTACAATGACTCCTTTTTATGGCCACTGCATCACTGTGGAATTCACTCTCAGGACATCTGTTTCCCCCTAATTACAACCTGAAACTATTCAAGAACCATGTCAATCCACATATTCGCACACACACTGCTCGTTGCCCTTTTTAAAGGCTAATAAAAATTTATCTTGAAGTTTTAAACTTAATTTATTGAAGCAAAAATATACGCAATATAGGCGGATTTCATGTTTTAAAAATTATATTGTAGAGGTGCCTTCCATTGCGGTCGAAACACTCCTGCAATGCCGTCTTTTCCCGTATTTTTTATTTTAATTCTTACAAAGTCCTAGGCCTATTAACATAAACTTTACTTTTAAGGTATCCTCACAAAAAAAATCCAATGGGGTGAGATTGGGAGACCTAGCTGGCCAGTTTAGGTCTCCAAAGCGAGAGATGACCCTTTCCGGGAATAATTCTCGAACGACTTCCATAGATGCTCGGGCGGTGGCTCCGCCTTGTTGAAACCATGTTTCTTGATCAAAGCCATCAAATTATTGTAGCTGAGGTACCAAAAACGAGCACAATAACGATCACTATTTACAGTCTGAGCTATGCCACGTTGGTTCTTAAAAAAGTACGGACCGATAACTCCTGAAGCCGACATTGCACACCACACAGTTACTTTTGGACTATGTAGGGGCTTTTCGTGTTTTTGCATTGGATTCTCTGGTGCCCAAACGCGACAATTTTGCTTATTAACTGCGCCTGTTGGGTGAAAGTGCGCCTCGTCACTGAAGAGAATGTTGTTAATTCGGTTGTTTGCAAAAATCGGTTTCATTGTTTCGGCGAAAGAACGACGGTTTATAAAGTCATTTGGGGTTGAATTCTTCCACTATTTGGATCTTGTAGGGATGCAACTTTAAAGCTCTCCTTAAAATTGCATGAAAAGATGATTTACGCATTACCAGCACATGTGATGTTTTACGAACAGATCCACTTGGATTTTGAATTGTAGCGGCGCGTACAGCTTCAACATTCTCAGGAGTAGTTACAGTCCTTGGACGACGATATTTCACATTTATTCACCCACGATTTCACTAAATTTTTACTTCGTGCGTCCTCCACACGCCTAATATTGAAGTGAGCACAAAACCTTCGTCTTGCAATTGCGTACGAGTCATTGTTCTTGAAATATGCCTCAATAATGAACGAACGATGCGCACCAGACCAACGCTCCATGTTTACTAAATAATCCGCATCTATCCACTTATGTCTAGGGGCTGACCCATAACTCTGCGCAGAGTAATGCGAGTTGCCTAAATTCACCTTTCGCATGGTCCTCCGCTCGCTTTGCTCGTTACGGGGGCTCAAGAAATGGAAACTAACCAGGTGCTGTTAAAAATATAACCATAAAAAAATCAAAAAAACCGACGGGGTTTGAACCCGGGTCGCCGAAGTGAAAGCCATCAGATCATCAGGGCATATACAAACGACTGGTTGTATCGCGAAGTATATGAAAACAGTTTATTGCGCAATCCTGCTCAGAGTTATGGGTCAGCCCCTAGACATAATTCATCGATCCACTATCGAAGGACGCTAAGCCGATCGCGCTAAATTACACTGTTGCCAAGTTACTCGAGTTTAAAAAGGGAAATCCATTCCTGGACACCTGGTACTGGCTTCTGGCTTCTTCGGAGGGATACTTCAGGATTTCTTTTAAGAAACAAATAGTACCATGCTTTCCCAGCCATTCGCAAAGAAGGATTTAATTTATGTTTTAAATTATTTAATTCGGCAAATGAAAACGTTAATTTTCTAAACTGGACTATAGTGAGACCATGAAAAATTATAGCTAGTTTTAGAACATGATCTTTCAATGATAATTACTTCTCTTGGTTTGGAGAAAAGACAGAATAATTTCCAAGATTATGTTCCACAATAAGAGTGCCATTATCAAATTCCATTTTTCTTTTTCCTTTTAAAGATTAAATATTCCGGAATGTCAAATCTTCTCCAAACTTCGCAAATTGACCCATCGCCTTGAATAAAGGTAGTTGCGTTCTTCATTGTATCTGAGCCCATGACGCATAACGCCTTTGTGGTTTTGCGTGTATATTTGGACATCTTAAACAAAAACAAGTCGAAGTTGTAGTTAATCTATAGATAAAAATTAAGTCGCATAATCGGGCGCACGTAGGGCAATGGTGCGCACCTGCGCACCATTAAACGACTTGACGTGTGTAATTATTAAATTAAAAAAAAGGAAAATACAAAAAAATCTCAATTAAATGAATAAACTACTGTATAATGAATTAAATCCTGAACTTATTTATCACTAAATGTGCAATACTTCTTCTGTTTCTTCTAGTGCCCCCCTTTCAGGGAACCGCTGGCTTTGCTACAAGGCAATCCGCCAGCACACCCCTCTTCCGGCGCTTATTTAGAGGCCCGGCTACCCTCAGGCATAAATTACACGTTGTTCCAGTGTGAGGGGACTATTTGGTAGGAAAAACCAGTAAGACGGGCCTGTGCCCTTGGTGATTCCCGACTTTTGCACAAATATAAGCAACTGAACTGCACAGAAAGAAATGGTCCCACAGGGACATCCGGCCCCTCCCGGCCTGGGTACCGGCATGAATGGGTATTTCTTCTGGCTATGAAAACTCTGAAAGGCACAGAATATATTCTGGCTATAAAACTCTGAAAGGCACAGACTATGACGTCCGGTTCTACCTCGGGGAGAAAAACGGTCACTAAACGTTTGCCACGTGTCGCTCAATGGCCTGTGCCAATGGCGCTCAAAGAGCCGTCACCGAACGCGTCTACACTCGACCGAAGTCGAATCGGAAGTGATGTGCAATACTTACAGCTTATTTTCTGGAGCCACAAAATAACATTGAGACATGTAAATAACAGATTCAGCCATATTTAATATTCAGCGTTGCCAACCAGTGTTAGTTAAATTTATATGCTTTACCACATGATAAATAGATGGCGCGGGGAAGGTTTTCATCGATGTATCTTAAACAGTTTTTTTTTATATGATTGTGCGCACAATTATCGAACACGCACTAATATCCAACCCTCCCTTATTAAAACACATGCTATCCCGATGTAATCTCGAATGTGTGGATATAAGAAATTGGGTCTCTAAATGTTTTGAAAATCTATCACTGACATTTTGTTATGGGCAGTGACTGATTTGCTTTAGCGGTTGTTAGCTGGGATTTTTGGCTAAGATGGGCGAGCAATACAACTTGTATTCCAATGGCCGGCAAAAATTCCTGAACATCTCTCTAACCACGATCCAGTACTGACATGTCTCCCTCTTGAAAATAATTTCGAAGTTGCCCAGGGTCATTTTGATATTTTGGCAACGTCGCACGAGAATTCGAAAAGTATGGCACATTCACAGCTATTATGTAACCATCCTGAGCCACAATTAAAGCCGGCTTCAACAGATGCGTGATTTGAAAATAATTTTTTAAGAATCTGAGTTACAATAAAACCACTAGCTTTTGGTAGTTTGCAACACGTTTTTCCTATTAAAGTTAGCAAGCAAGTGAACATATTAATTTAAAAAAAGTCTAAGACCGGAGAATCGTGTTTGCAATGCCCGGCTCCGGGAGTGGAGTCGTAGAGCGCCACCAGTTCTTACCAACTAAACTGGAAAAGCTCTGCTGGTGTTGTACGGGGTTGTTAAGCACTCTTATCAAACAAAGAAACTCAATCTTAACTTAACAGGAAAACACAATCTAAATTTACGGATCTATTTGCTTCTAGTTTTTTTTGTTAAACAGCAACAATCCTACAGTGAAATTTTGCAACTTAAAGGCAAGGTAATGATAAAAGACTCTTAAGTAATTAATAACAGTGGTACAATATGATGTTTGTACGGAGACCAATTTTATTGTTAACTCGGTACTGTATGCCTTACAACTAAATGCTCTAAAGACTACAACCCGAAGTGATCACTTTGGTTTACCTAAGCTTATTACATATACGTATGCGTGCGCTAGTAGCTCCACCAATTATAAATGTAGCGATATTAATATGCATTGATAATGACCACAATAATTATAATCGATCGACCTAATAAACTAATGAATAAATGAAGAATAAAATTGTAATAAAATAATTATTGAAAGCTATCTTAATGCTTGGCTGTCAATGCTTGACTTATATTTATAGATTAAAAGCGATTATAGCAATCGGTCAGGAAAATAAATGAATAAGTAAAATTAATCTATCTTAAAGTTCGCTTAAAGCTTGGTCGACAAGACTAAAATGATTAAATAAACTTAAGCTTCTGTACGATACCCCTTAGATCCGGTCGTCGAGCTCAGTAGTAGAGGTAGGAAGTGCCTCTGGTGAAGGTGCCGAGCACCTGTAGCAAATCCCATGTACTGCTATTCGGTGGCCCGGAGGGTAGAACTAGCAGATAAGTTGTAGCCCTGTTATAAAATTGGCCCGGAGATAAAATCTGTAGCCGGTGTAGAATCTGTAGTCCGGTGATAGAACCCTCGCTTCTGTTGGAGGGTTGCTGGAGGATCAACTGCCTCGGTTTTGTAAGATGAGCTCGGAAAGCCGCTAGTGTAGTATTTAAATCCCGATAAATCGGTCGTGTCAAAACACAAACTAGAAACTCAACACAATATCTCCAGGAAGGGTATAAAATTTAGTACTAAAAGCTGAGTCACTATGACTGCATTAAAACAAAAACCTTCCTTTATCACCGAAGGGTATTTCTAGAAGAACGAGTTCATCGGTTTCAGTCAATTTGCCTTTTTCCACTTCCACGGAATTAGAGAACTAACGTGAGATCATAAAAAAGGTAGGACTCGTTTATTATGGTTGTAAAACGACGGCGGAAGCCATAATTAATGAGCTGAAATTAAACTGTTCAAGAAATGCCAGAAAATATTCCCCAACAAAATGATAAAATCTTAAAAATCTAAATCGACAGCAGTAATTATGGGAAATAGCCCATTCCTACTACCCAGCGCCACCAACAGTACCAACCGAATATTGCTAATATTGCAGCATGCCGCGGGGAGAGATGAATATCAGAGGTCCCAAAAAGTTATCAGAAGTTATCAAAAGTTATGAAATATTTAAACCGAAAATAAAATATGAATTTAACGGATGAGACTTTACAGTAGGCTTTATTAACTCAACTCTTAAAAATATAGAACGGTTAGCTGGTCGTTCTACGGTAATGTAATATAAATTAAGCAAAGTTATATCAATAACATAATATCTTATTTTAGTGGTTCGATGAAACCTAAGCGATCTGTGGCTTGCTTAACAACTAAAGTAAATCTAGCCACAAAGTGCCTGAGGGCAACATAAGAGAAAGGGATGATCTCAAGGCCACAACAGTGTTATAAAAGCTAGTACAAAAATATCTTTAACCTATATGTAGAACAAAATTAATTTACATTAATAAATGCGGCAACCTTAAGCTTATTGACAACAAATCGAATCAATAAATTTAGAATTAATTAACCGAAGAGTGTTGACCTCTTAATAACTCTTACCGCAAAATATCGCATCTTTTGTTGCTAAATGCAGCATATAAAATGAGCTTTAAAATATTTTCCACTGGCCAAATCAGACTGTTACAAGCTGTGATTCCGAATTATTATATAGTTGATTAACGAAAGAAGTCAAATGTTCTCTAATGAATTGTTCGCGTTACATATGATCATACCCTAAGTTTTGATTTACAAAGGTTGCTCGAGAACCTCTGGGAACCTTTGCAATGTTGTTTGTCTACTTGGGAAGGAAAATATAGCACTTAAAAAATCATCTAATACATACATAAAAACATATCAGATCGTTCTTGTCAGATTATTACAAATATCAAAAACATCGTTAAACTGTTCTTTCGTTAATTAGGTTAAAGATTTCATCTCATCATCTGTATAACTATTTTCATCATCAAACATGCAAACACCGTTAACAGAATCTCGAAGTTATGAAACCAAAGCATTTAATTCGGAGCCTTTAAGTATACAGGACCTCCTAATATTTCTAAAGGAAAAATCGCAGTGATTTTCAACATAATGCCTTCTATCCCTTAGCTTTGGATAAATCTAAAATGAAGCTAGAACAAGATGAAACAAATATAAGCATTAGTCATGCCAGCCTACCAACTGGAAATGGTGAGAGGGTGGCCTTGAAAGGTTCGGCACTTAAGACCCCCTGTGCGTCTTCGTCTAGGCCGTCGCCCAGCCTAGTGTTGTAAAAAGGCGGCGATGTTGCTCGAGGAGGCTGTTCTGAGAAAAGCCATGGTTGACCATCGTTCTCTCAAAATGGACTCTATTAGTTCCGAAACAGCGTTGCAATCGCAGAGCAGATGCTCTACTGATACGTCCTTCTGTTCATACTCTTTGCATAGAGGTGTCTCACATGGTCTCATTGTATCGAGATATTTTCTTAGCTGGCAGTGTCGAGTCAGAATCCCCGCCATGAGTCGTAGGTTCTTCCTTGACATATCCAGATATGACTTTGCTGCACTCATTAAGGTAGCTTAGTAGCACCCTGGCCAGTCGACAGTTAGTTGTTTCGGCCCATCTTGCCCTAAAGTCTTCATGGGTGATCTTTTTTATCATATGTATCAACGTCGCGATAGGTGCTGCCATAATGTTTGAACCGGCTGCCTTTCTAGCCAATTTATCCGCTAATTTGTTACCTTCGCCAAAGTTTACAGAATTAAAAATATTAATTCTGTAAACTTTGCCTTCGCACGGTGCATGCCCTTCAACCTAGCACACATAAATTGTGTTTTTGCGGGCGGCTTTCTCCAGTGAATTGTGGCTTTCTAGTATTGACCTAGCTGCAAGTTTATATCTTTTCAGAGCCAGTAGTGCTTGTCTACTGTCCATGTAGATTTTAATAGTCTTGTCCTCAGTATTCCTGCGAACAATCTCTTTTACGGCTATGGATATAGCAGCAAGTTCAGACTGAACTATGCTTGCGTGCCCCTTCATAGACCATTTCAGCCTACCATGAAGACAAAAGTGTAGCACTTTTTGAAAACTGGTTTAAAAATTATTTTTTATAAAGTATCCTCAACAAAATGTTGTGATTATAATGTGATTATGACGCCAAACAAATCAAGTACTAAAACTGAAATACAATAATATTTATTAAAAAAAAATAAATTTATTTAGGATTTAGTTATAAAAATGAACAACTGTTAGAACTACTAAATAAACTTAACATTAAAAAAAAACAGTATGTGATAACTTGGGGGAACAGATCGATCATACTCTCTTACGTTTTCCACCATATCATTGTATATTTAACTCCATAGAGCCTATGTAAAGTATAATCAAAGGTGGGAGCAGAAAATGTTTGCCCTGCACTAAGTGATAAAGTTGATTAAAACTGTCATAAACAATATATCAATAGAAATCTGGAAAAATTCAGTAACGCATATTTTAAAAGAGGAAGATTCGTATATTTATATATAAAGTAATATTGAAAGTGTTATTAACCTACCCAAATGACGACTCTGACAATGAAATAAGAGTAGGTTTAGATTAATTATTTACTTATGTATTATGTATTCCTACTATGTGAATTAAAATTAGAGTTAATTTAATTTTAATCCGTCACTGATTCCACTTGTAAAATACCTGAGAACCTGGTGTAAATAATAACTTTTATTATTGAAGTCAAATGCCAAGACGATATACTTTGAGACACACTTTATTACAAATTTTCAATCAACTGATATTTTTAGGAAATTGTGTGTTCAAACTTCTTGTCCAATTTGCTATCGTCCCAAATAACCCGGTTACATTTTAAAATTTAATTGTTCTGTTCCACCTGCCGGTCGAACGGCTGTTGCCAACAAAATTACAGGTGCCTCGAAGGGCCGAAGAAGTTTAAAAGGTGTTTTTTATATGTGGTCTCTTTTCGAACATATGCCTTTCTTGATTTTGGTTGGATTTTTTATTAAAGTTTGTTAAGGATTAAAGTGGTAATCACAGGTGGTAAGAATACCAGATATGTACTTTCACAAATTCTTCACTTTTACTTTAGGTGTGCATACTAAAAATGGTCTTTGGTAAAATGTAAAAAGATGCAGCGTGTACTTTTGCCAAAGAACCAAAAGCAACTCACCTGCCATGACCCAATGAAAAGTCCTAGTAATGGAATGGAAGTCTAGACACTAAACCAATAATGCGCAAAGGACTCCAAATAGGCCAGGTTGCTGGACTTTCACCGTAATTAATGGGGGGATATTACTATATTATGTAAAGTATTTAATATACGATTCTATTATTCTTACGTTGTCTTTTATTTTGAAATTTAATTATTTTTTACACAAAATACACGACCATAAGAGAGCGATAGATAAAATTTAATAACCGAATGAGGGAAATGAATAAATGAAATGGTGCTTCAAATTTAGTTTTAATTAGCAATTAAGTGTATACTCATTTTTAGACCATCACAAAGTTCACATGTTAGATTTGAAAAATACAATGTTGTACATATTTTCTTCAAATATAAGTAAATCTGATATTCCTAATGCAGCATGGCTTTTGTATGTCAATAAATATTTAATACAATGTTAAGAATGGACTTAAATTCTGTATATAAGCGATATATTAAAAAATCCACAACCTTAATGCATATTTGAAAAAAACTCTTGAAGATTAAATATGTATAGTCCCCTTTTCGCAGATTGAACTCCGAAATACATTTACTGGACTTACCTAAGGATCATTCTGTATACTAATATATACTTGAACTCCGTTCAGATCCAAGAAAGGGGTACTAAAATAATGCAAATTTCATGAGTGTTGAATCAACCCAAATCTACAGAGCCACCTTTTAAAATTGGCAACATACTTAGGGTTCAAAACGTGGAAAATGATAGGCAAAAAGGTGCAACATCAAAACTTGCACTATTAATAAATAAAGGATCCTGTCAGCTTGAAATGTTTAAGCAATGAATGAAAATATGTACTATTTTCGTTTTCATAAATTAAACCTTGCTTAAATCATTATTAAAGGTCCAAAAAAAGGTTTTTAAACAGCTTTTATACTACGAGCTGAGCCCTTAAAGTTATTTTTTGAAAGCTGCCAAGACTTTTCTGATATCAAGCTAAGAGCATCAAGAGAATTAGTATGATACGGAACTTGGGCTGATGAATATAATTACGTCCTAATTTTCATAGCATTTGTAAAGCTTTCTGCTACACAAAAACTTAAAAATATATTTTCCTAACGCTATTAGAATTATGTCGACAAAAACGTGAGAAAGGCAAAAAATACCATGCATTTCTCCGGGTAGGTATTCATTGAAACTGCATTTTCAAAATGACAGAACGTTTTGTCACTTGGAACTTTTTAATTACTGTGGACAGTGTGGAAGAGTTACTGAGAACCCATTAAATTACATAATACCCGTATTCTTATGTCCGTCAATTTGATAATTATAATAATTATCTGGCAAAGCCTACCACTATAGCTCTACTCTATCCGGAAGCGATCAAGGTATCTAATTGTCACCACTAATGAGCTGATGACTTAATCCTTTAGTGTCTAACAAGTTTTTTGCCATTTATATTGTCCGTTAAGCCCTAGTTTAACTGAAAGACTTTTTCATGTAGCGTAACAAAAAATTGGCATTGGAACTAATAAAAAGCTGCTTTAGAATTTTCCCATGGTGTCACCCTTCAATTAAATTACTGTGTTTTGTTACTGTTTTGCAATACCACGGCGGCGTAGTGCAGTGTATTCCAAATAATGCGGTATTAGCTCGTTTATTGGATATATATTAAGCATTTTTGAAGGGCCGATATCTTACTATCGTCCTTTTAAAAGATATTCAACTTACAGGTCTCTTAAGAAAGCCTTCTCTATTTCCTAATACATGCCGGGATAGATACCTGCTCGTAAGCAGCAAGTCAAGCTGATTTCATTTGTACTAGAGTTTTGTGGGTGTTAAGGTGTATTTTCAAGCTTTAATTTTAAGAATTGTGATCATAAAGGATTGGAGGTAAGCCCGTTAACTTTTCTAAATATAAAAGTCTCATTGCACATACCTCTAGTTATAAAACGTTAAAGGTTATTACAGTGCAGTATCCAGTCAGTATCAGTATCAAAAGGGGGAACGTGTAGTCCATCAGCAACAGCGATAATCAATACGGCTTTCGCAAAGCGAGATCGACAGGAGATATATTGGCCTATGTCACTCATACATGGAGTAGGGCAATTGAGAACTACGGAGTCTCGAGCGATTGCGTTGGATATTTCAAAGGCATTCGACAGAGTTTGGCATGACGGACTGCCCAACAAACTACCGTCCTTCGGACTGACAGCCTCTCTCTGCAGATGGCTTGCCAGTTTCATTAAGAGCCGATCTCTGCACGTTGCAGTCGATGGACACATCTCGGAC
>MU184457.1:40086-60438 GCA_016904865.1 Pissodes strobi | reverse complement strand
CATCAACGCGGGCGTGCCTCAGGGCGCAATACTTTCACCAACTCTGTGCCTCATCTATATTAATGAGCTGCTGACCGAAACAAATAATCCTGTTTACAGTTTTGCAGATGACAGTACCCTTGTCTCCCACTTTAGATCAGAAAAACCCTTACCAGCGACTGAGACTCATCACCGCAGACAGGAGCAGATTACAGCAATTAATCAAGACCTGGAGAAAGTTCAAACTTGGGGCGACCGAAATTTGGTCCAGTTCAATGCAGCAAAGACCCAAACAGCCACGTTTACCAAGAGGGCCAATACAGCGGGCCCTGACATCATTATGGCAGGGTCGACCATTCCTTCATCCTCGTCAATCGGACTGCTGGGTATCTCGGTCAACAGCAATATGTCCTGGCATGACCACGATGCTAACATCGCAAAATCAGCCTCCCAGAAGCTTGGTGCGCTATTTCGCAACAAAAAACTCTATACACCGCAGCAGTTGCTCTTGCTCTACAAAGCGCAAATAAGACCATGCTTAGAATATTGCTCACATATCTGGGGTGCCACACCAAAGCACACCCTAAAGCTGCTGGATTCCATTCAGAAGAGAGCTGTGCGTCTCGTCGGCGACCCGGAGTTGACCCGGAATCTAGATAGTCTGGAACACTGCAGACATGTAGCCGAGATATCTCTGTTTTACAGATACTTTCACGGCAGATGTTCCCAGGATTTGGTCCGCCTCATCCAGCCCCTGGCAGCTCCTGTCAGACAGTCACGACAGACGGCAAGAGCGCACCAGTTCGTCGTACAACTGGAAACACCTAGAACATAGCTTTACAAGAACTCCTTTGTCTGGCGCACTGCATCACTGTGTAACTCACTCCCAGGACATCTGTTTCCCACTAATTACAACTTACAAATATTCAAGAGCCGTGTCAATCAACATCTTCGCACACACACCGCTCGTCGAGCGCCATAGGGTCTCCCTTTAGTGTGTGTGCTACTGCCATAAAAAAAAAAGAAAGGAGTGGCCCCTAGCGGGCCTTGCACTTAGACCACCAATTGGATCCGTTGTGCCCCCAGCCCGCATTAGAGAACTTCCAGGATGCCGGTCTTCCTTAAGAAACCCCCTCATCTCCTTCAGGCTAACACGACGCACTGAATCTGGCTTGATCAGCGTCGCGCCAAAGATTCTGAATCGTGCCCACACAAAGGCGGAGCATTCCGTAAGTAAATGGTATGGAGTCTAATCGTCGTCCATACACCATATACACTCCCCATCCTCTACAATTCTCAGCAGAGTCAGGTGCCGTCTAAACCTACAGTGCCCTGTGTAAAATCTTACCAGTGCTCTGCACTCCTTCCTTGATAGGTCCCTCAACCCCCTGGTCAGACTCTTCGCGGACCCATGTATCATGAGCCTCGTCTGTCTCATGCCTGGAGCGGTCCACCATACCTCTTCGGCCCGATCCTCCATCCAGGTCTACAAAGCTCTTTCGCGAACACTCTGGGTGATCCCCACAAAGCGATCAGACCCCAAGTATCTACGTGTGGAGCCTTCCCTGGTTAAGCGTCAGCGGCCTCGTTTGCCGGTACACCCGAGTGTCCCAGCACTCGGAGCAGCATAGCTTTTTTGTGATTTGCAAGTTCAATCAGCCAGCTCCTATACTCCCTCACACCACATGTACATTACAGTGCATGTTGGGCGGTCAAAATGGTGCAATTTAAAAAAATCGCTGATAAGATTTACATTATTTTAGTACGCACTAGCTACTTTAGGAGTTAGAAAATCCCGACTAAATTTCTGTCTCTGCAGATGAAATAATACTTTTTCGCTCTGAAAATGCCAATGACGAGATTACCCATTGTGACCCTGGAAATGTAGAATCTACTACCCTAAATGATCTCCAAGGGAGCCAATTGAGGAATAACGTCGATGTAGTAGTTCTGCAGGACTCTGAAGCTCATGAGAATGAATGTCATTCAGATTTCAACTTTATCCTGGAACAAATCTGTTACCCAATGGTAATGGATCGAATAAACATCCAGCAAAAAAGGTTAAAAATATGAATTCAAGAAGATATCACCCTACAACCTAATTTATGAAACTATTTGTCCAGTTTAAGAACTTCCACTTTAGCAGTAATTCGAATTTCTCTTTGGCATTGAGTTGATATGCTAGTAACTTTCCCCAACAAATATTGTCACAAAATGTTTTTATTCCGTGACGTCACGCTTTGTTTAGCGTGCAGGAATATAGCTCAGACTTGGGATCGATCTACGTCAGGTGAGAAGAGATGATAAAGAAAGTACTGCAGTTAATAACACTGTAGTCTATGCCCTAGCAATATTTGACATGCCTTAAAACCTTTTTTGAAGGTGTTCTACGTGAGAGTCTGCTGGAGAGACTAGTATGGAGATCCACTGGTGCTTGGTATATACATGCAACAAAAAGAAACATATTTTTATAAATTGTCTTAAAAATATTACAACTAATTCTAGATTTTCAAAATACAAAGAACAATAGTATGTCGAACTCCACAACAGGTATCTATATTATTCACAAGACGGTCCTGTCTCCTAGTATTTTACCTATCAATATTGAAGTGTTACTCATCCTATATCTACGACTAAGTTTAGCAATGCAATGTGTCACGAAATGTTTTTTATTCCGTGACGCCATGCTTTGTGTAGCGTGGTGCAGGAATATAGCTCAGACTTGGGATCGATCTACGTCAGGTGAGAAGAGATGACAAAGAAAGCACTTCAGTTAAAAACAATAACAACGTCTACTGGTCAAAGACTTAATGATAAAATAATAACAGTGTCTATTGGTCAGAAACGTAATAAGATTATATTATACCCGATTACTAAGGTGTGCATGTTTTCTCGATTTGCGGTATATTTTGGAATAGTTTATAGGTCTTTCGTCACTGTTTTATAAATATAGTTTTTCCTAAGAACTTGTTATTGTATGTAACTCTCTCTAGCCTCCACTGCAGTCTATGTCCTAGCAGTATTTGACATACCTTAAAACCTTTTTTAAAAGGTATCACACATGAAAGTCTGCTGGAGAGACTAGTATGGACATCCATTGGTGCTTGGTATATACATGCAACAAAAAGAAACATATTTTTATAAATTTTCTTAAAAATATTCCAACTCTAATTCTAGATTTTCATAACACAAAGAACAAATAGTATGTAGAACTCCACAATAGTTATCTATATTATTCACAAGACGGTCCTGTCTCCTAGTATTTTACCTATCAATATTGAAGTTTTACTCATCCTATATCTACAACTATGTTTAGCAAAGCAATCTGTCACGAAATGTTTTTTATTCCGTGAGGCCTCCCTTTGTTTAGCGTGCATGAATATAGCTCAGACTTGGTATCGATCTACGTCAGGTGAGAAGAGATGATAAAGAAAGCACTTCAGTTAAAAACAATAACAACGTCTGTTGGTCAAAGACTTAATAATAAAATATTAACAGTGTCTATTGGTCAGAAACGTAATAAGATTATATTATAAATGATTACTAAGGTGCGCATGTTTTCTCGATTTGCAGTATATTTTGGAATTGTTTATAGGTCTTTCGTCACTTTTTTATAAATATAGTTTTTCCTAAGAGTTTGTGTTGTGTTTTATTTAAGGTTGGCTTGCTCGTAAGATCACACGAATATGCCACTACACTTTTAACGACTTGACAGACTCTACTTAGAAACTTATCTTTCTTAGAACTTTGACAAATTTATCATAGATTCGACTTTAACTACTGGGGTTATGAAACTTCGCGACCATGTAATCGAGCCAAGCCTAGGTTTGGGTCAGGAGAAAGGGATTAGAACCACAGGCGCCCATGTGAACAGCCTAGGAGCGGATTAGAACCTTAAAGCGCCCATGTAGACAGACCAGGAGCTGGTTTTAGGTGAAGAAAAATGTTGAAGGTGATGTATTTCGGGGGTTTTAATTCTAAGCATTATATAAATGTTCCTAGAAGGTACATAACAGCAACCACATTTAGTACTACCTGTTTATTACAGTATCTACATACATTTTCGACGTGTTTTTACATGAGTTCAAATGCCACAAATATCTTCAAAAATATGAAATATTCAAATCGGTCATTAAACCTCTGGTTTGGTTGATCAATATTAGTTTGGACTAGTAGTGATTAATACGTCCCATTTAATTAGAGCGGAATCAAAATCAGTTAAAGCCATTAGGTGGTTTTTCAAATTTCGTGATCAAGTAAACGTCTAGCAGCATTTTTTAGATCACAATAGAAACCATGTAAACTGCGACCGCGTCCGGGAAAAAATTGTGCAATTGTGCATACATAGCATTCCATTGCTAGAAGGAAAACAGGCTGGGTAAGTTTTATGATTTGCATCACTTCCATCGATTTTCTTCAAAGCTTTACAATCAAATAGATTATGCAATTTTAAAGCGATGTGGTGTCCGTTTACATGAAGAAAGCATTTGTTATTGAAATGTGCTAATAGGTACTTCATTTGTTTTCTGCTTCTATCCATTATCGAGATTAACTTATGCATACATTTATGTTGGTGTGTAATATTTTTTTTTGAATAACTTAATATATATAATGTAATTTGTATAAGTATCAATTCTTTGTACTTATATTTTGTACATCTAATGGCAATATATGCTATCTATCCTTAAGTTCCACTTATTGTAGACTGTATAACACAATTCAGGTTTCACGTCTAAGTACTAAATCTACTTACATTATTATTCCTAGAAAATTACTGGTCAAAGTACATTATTTTATACTTAATCCTTTATTAAAAATTTCAGTATTGTGTTCAGAGGCAGTGTAGTTCTAGGCAACTGGTTTCAAGGCAGTAGACTAAATTGATAAACATAAATCAGGGATAGAAGCACACTGCAACCTTATTTTCCTAGATAAAAGCTGGCATCTAATTTATAAAGCTTTCATTCTCAGCGTCCATTAAGGCGATGTATATTAAAATTACCCGAAATATTAATACGAGGCGATGATTGGGTTTGTCAGTTTTCTCTGGTACAAGATTTAAATTGTTTACATATATGCCGAAGTTTCCAGTAGGCAATCTAAAACATGTAGCACCTGAAATTGAGAATAGAAGTCAAATCTTAAAATATATCTATAGAACCTACAAAACCGTAACTGCCAAAAGTCATATGAACTCTATGTCACGTTAAAAAGGTATCAGAGAAGATCGATATACAATGCGAAGAGAAGTTATTTTAGCAAAAGGATTTAAAGCGCCGAACACAAATCAGCGGCTGCATGAAGTATCACCAAAAATGAAACCTCGGTCAGCGAACTGAAAAATGGTATTGTATCAGTTAATACTGGTGATATTGCTAAAGAGTTTAATAGATCCTTTTTGGAAACTCTTAAAAATCTTCTTAAATACTACCGCACCCCTTCAAATTTAAATTTAAATCCATTTATTGACGAATCGATGAAGCTGCTCCCTATATTAGCGGATGAGATTGGCAATGTTATTTCAAAAAGGAATCCTAAGAGTTCGATGATGTTACGTGCTCACTATTGGGTCACGTTCTTGAATATAACAATTGTCCTCTGACTGTGCTGATTAACAGATCGTTCAAGGATGGCAGATTCCTATCCATATTAAAGCAATTGAACTGGACCAAATTTCTATCGCCCCAAGTTTGAACTCTCTCCAGGGCTTAATTAATTGCTGTAATATGCTCCTGTCTGAGGTGATAAGTCTCAGTCGCTGGTAAAGGTTTTTCTGATCTAAATTGGGAGACAAGGGTACTGGCATCTGCAAAACTGTAAACAGGATTATTCGTTTCGGTCAGCAGGTAATTAATATAGATGAGGAACAGAATTGTTAAATTATTGCGTCCTGAGGCAGCACCCGCGTTAGTGAATGTCTCTGAGATGTGTCCATCAACTGCAACGTGCAGGGATCGTTTCTTAAGGAAACCGGCAAGCCAGCTGCAGAGAGAGGCTGGCAGTCCGAAGGACGGCAGCTTGTTGAGCAATCCGTCATGCCAAACTCTGTCGAATACCTTCGAAATATCCAATGCAATCATTCGAGACTCTCCGTAGTTGTCAATTGCTCTACTCCATATAAGAGTGACATGGGCCAATATATCTCCTGTCGATCTCTCTTTGCGAAAGCCGTATTGATTATCACTGATTATTCTATTGTTCTCGAGGTACTTGAGTGGTTGCTGATTGACTACACGTTCCATGACTTTGTAGATTGGTCATCAAGACTATCGTTTTACCTATTCATAAAAGGGATCGATTGGATAGATCTCTATTTATCTTGGCACTTCTCTGCTTTCAGTTTTCTGAAAAATATTGGAGGATGCTTTTTGTGGCAACTTAAAATACCTCATAAAGACCAATTAACTATTAAACCTATCTCAGTTCGGTTTTCAGGTGCGTAGGTTTACAGAAGATGTATTGTTCGAACTATTGAAGTATGTACTGTCAAAATAGGACAAAAAAATAAGACTGTGTGTCTAAATTTCGATTTGTCTCGCGTATTTGTCACAATCAGACATGATTTGTTGCAAGCATATGGTATAACAGTTAAGCCCTTCCTTTAGTTAAAATCATACCTTAATTCTAGGAAGCAGAAAGTAATGGCCAACTTCTTCAATTCTAGAATTGAGTCGCAGTCGCAAGTTTTGGATTCCGCAGGAAAATACTTTGGGGCCGATCTTATTTGTACTGGTTATAAATGACTGAAATAGATTGCTTTCCCCACGGCTATGTTTCTCAGTTTGTGGATGACGCTACTATAATAATATCTGTCAATATAATAGGGACTTTTTTGTCAACGCGAGTATTTGCACGGAAGCAATGAGTGACTACTGTAAGCGGAACGTTTTATTTTTAAATGTGTTCAAAACAGGCATGGTCTGGTTTAAGTCGGGCATAACTGATCCCAGCCTGTGTGGGGGAAAACAGAATGTCCTGGGAGTGAGTTCCACACTGATGCAGTGCGCCAGGCAAAGGAGTGATATCTTAGGTGTTTCCAGTTGTATGACGAAGGGGTGCGCAAATAATTATCGCAGAGAATCTGCAAGAGGTGCTAACCGTGGTCTATGACTGGGGTGTAAGAAAACAACTATCTGATGTGAACTCACACAAAACTTCAGAAATGAGAACCAACTTCTTCAACTTGGCCGACAGCAGGTACATGCTGTAGTTGGCATGTACACTGGTCATTGTCGGCTAAGAAGCCACATGAATAAGAGATGGATCTCCGAAGAAAGGAATGCCGCTTGTGCTTGGAGGACGAAGAAACCATGGAGCATGTTGTATGCCACTGTCCAACGGAAAGAACCAGACAAACAATGTTTGGAAATTCTCAAATCACACTTGCATATTTGAAAACTATCCACCCCAGAAAGCTATTCGATTTCATGAAAACGATCGAGCCTCTGGCATAGTGGAAACCACAGCTGAGAGCCACAGGGTCACAGTGGAGAGTCCTATTTGGGCCCATTCACGTGTACAAATACAATACAATACAATACCGGCTGTCGTGACTGCCTGACAGGCGGTGGTGGGGGCGTATGAAGAGGGACAAATCCGGGGAACATCTGCCGTGAAAATATTTACAAAATAGGGATATACCGGTGTTCCGCAGATTCCGGGTAATTTGGTTCGTCGACATGACGCATAGCTCCCTTCTAAACGGAATACAGCAGATTTAGGGTGTGCTTAGGTGCGGCACCCTAGATGTGTGAGCATTATTTAAGCACGGACTTATTTGCGCTTTATAGAGCAATAGCTTGTTGCGGTGTATATAGTTTTTTTTGTTAGTAAATAGCGCACCAAGCTTCTACGAGGCTGATTTTGGGATGTTAGCAACGTGGTCATTCCAGGACATATTGCTGTTAACCGAGACACCCAGTAGTCCGATTGACGAGGATGAAGGAATGGTCGATCCTGCCATCATGATGTCAGGGCCCGCCGTATTGGCTTTCTTGATAAACGTGGCTGCTAGGGTTTTTGCTGCATTGAACTGGATTAAATTCCTGTCGCCCCAAGTTCGAACTTTCTCTAGATCTTGATTAATTTTTGTAATCTGCTCCTATCTGCGGGGATAAGTCTAAGCCGCTAGTAAAAAATTTTCTGATCTAAAATGGGAGACAAGGGTGCTGTTATCTGCAAAACTGAAAACAGGATTACAGGAACAAAAAAGCAGTGACAAGATCTTTGGGGTTACACTTGGATGCTCTGCTTAAATGGTTGACTCACATCGGGTACATCTGCAAGAATCTCGTATCAAAAAATTATGTTTTGTAAGTTTAACCTCAGAAACTTTGTTTCCGTTGATATTCCTAGGACATACTACTATGCATAAATTTTTTCAATATTTATCTACTGCGTTATATGTTGGGGTGGCTTGGCTCACCACAGATTAACAGTATTCTGATTCTTCATAAGAACAATCCTTTTTCCTCTGTTGTATTCAAATCCTAACCGTTATTTAAATGTATATTATTTCTTGTGTATTACATGTTAGGCGAAATCCATATTTATTATGTATTGTACAATTTTTTCTGATAGGGCGATCAATTATAATTTACATCACTCCTCTAATCTCTTATTCCTACAACATATCTTAGAATTAGTGGCGAACAGCGTCACAGTTTTACCTCCAAAAATCTTTAATCATTTACCCCTTAAACTGAAAATAATAATGAACACATCTCATATAGCTTAAAATAATATCTTGAATGCAGAACCTTGTGCTAGCTGTTATCTTTTTTAGTATGGTGTTCCTGCTCTTTCTTGAAATTGTAATCATATATTTAGTTTATGGCACTCTGGTTTCTAACTCGCTGTTCTGACGTTTTCCACACGTATTGTACATGTCATGTAAATAAAGAGTTTTTGTATTTGTATTTGTATATTTATTGGATCAGAGGGTCACACGCTTTGAAATATAAGCCTGAACAAAACATATTATAATGCCATATTTTATAATGTTTTTAACATATATTAGCATACTATAATGCAAAAAGGCTTTGCGTTTTCCTTCAATTATTACATTAATATGACCGAGATTGTTTCCTTGGCTTACAAGAAAAGTTAATTGTTAACAATAATCTACATGCAAAAAATTGGCTTTATCAAGAAGAAATGATCTAATATTCATAGCAAAGAACACCATATCCCGTCGAAAAGGAAGTATATACAAAAGCCGATTCACACAGGTTCCACTAGGCCATAACATAGTTATTAAAGCAGAGGTCAATAATATTTCGGATATTTATAATTAAGTATTTCCACTTGGAAGCGGTTGTCTCTGGGCATAATTATTTATATATGTGCAGAAAAGCATGCATTCTATTTTTGAAATTAGATCCGAGTATCGTCTTGGGTTTTGTTAATCATTTTCTTCTAGAGATATATTTCTTTGTAATTTAAGGGAGGAACTCCAAATTAGAACAAATCCATCAAGGCAATAATTACTATAATGATTAGGAAAAATGCTCATCTTTAAAAGACTACTCATACTTAGAGCGAGGGTTGGTTTGGGTTAGTTCTTAATCAATGCTTAGACCAATACTTTCGAGAAGGAGGAAGGAGGAAGAGTTTTGTCTGGTGATTGATCCAGGAATCCCAATATTGGTAAGAGCTCAGGAGCTTCTCAACTGACTCTTGACCCTTGAACAACAATTTAGAACGTACCTAGATTTTTGTTGCGTTATGAACATTGATTAAACCTAATTAAAAAGCCTATTAAAAGATAATATGAGGAAATTATTTTATATTCTAATACATTTTACATGCAATATTGTTTAATCAAATATCATTCCAGCTTTAAGCTTTATGATAACAATGACACTAATAATAATAATACATTAACATACCAGTAATTCCAAAAACACTCTTTTAAACATAGATTCTTTGGCATTTTTGCCTATTGCAATACCAATATTAATTAAATATTCAGCCTAATACAAAATATAAAATTCATTACTCATGTCATTGATAATGATTACAGACGTCAAAATCTAAGCAGAATACCTTTATGGTGCAGGTAATGACTAAAGCAATATATAGGCAAAACATATTCACAATAATTCAAAAATACTTACAGAATACCATATCCAATGTTAAGAGTACACTAAAGTCCAAAAGATAAAAATTCAGTAAGGATTTCATTTTGTCACGAAATAACTTATAAGGCAAACTTCAAAACTCTTTGGCAGGACATTGAAAAGCTTAACTGCCCAATAGCCAGAGCCTTCTTGATATCTTCCTAAACACCAGTATAAAGGTACGAGATTACATTTATTACGTGAATCATAATTATAAGCATGTATGCATTTGACCTGTAATTAACTGTTTTTTTTTTTATAAAGAGCAATTTTCTTAAGATATAGAGAGGATCGCTATTGTCAAAACTTTCAGGCCAATAAAACCCTTTCTAGAACCGCCTCTGTAATTTAGATAGATCAACATTCTTATTACACTTATTTGAATGGCAAACAGCTTACGAACCGCTGCTGCACAGTACCCCCTGGCCAAAATAGCCTATGATATGTGAGGCTGGAACAACGCAAAATAGGCTGTTTTTATTGCAGCTGAAGAACCACAATCCGATAGGCCCTTAATTAGAATAATAATTTTTCTAGCTTTCCAGCCATTCGATCAATATGACTATTCCATTGCAGCCCTTCGTCGAAGGTGACCACCAAAAATCTTGCCTTTGGACACATTGCTTTCGAGATTATCACCCATTTTTATCGTAGTAAATACCATCCTTTTGGTTTTATCTTGATTATGAAGAAGCCTATTTTACTGAGACCTTTCACTCGCCCACTCCAATGATACCTGTGGTCTCATATGAGCATCCTCCAAAAAGGTATCAGCAGAAGAGGCAGTTGTGTCGTTAGTAATCAGAGGGCATGTCACAGATAAGTCACTGGTATAAATTAAAAACAGAACTGGGCCCAGGATTGAATACTGTGGAACACCAAGATTTACTAATCTCTCATCCGACTTGACCCATCGCACTGCCTGCAAGATAAGGTTTTATTGGCTTAATACAGCTGGTAGTAAAGCTATAAAATTTCAACTTTTTCAGGATTGATATGGTCAACACAATCGAAAGCTTAACTTAAATAATATACTTAAATAGTTGTATTTTTCCACGGCGAAATCTGAACTGACGGGAAGAAAAAGAGACAATGTTTTTTGAAGGAAAGCCACTAGTTGCAGTGCCATACGTTTTTCAAATTTCTTAGAAAACATATAATTTCCGGGAAATTTGAGTCACCGTTTTTGTATATCATTGCTTTTTTTAAAAAGATTCTCTTTGACACAACCATTTATAGGTTACTTCCCCAGTTGTCTCATGTCTAGATAAATAGCTTATTATGGAAAGCCTTGAATCTAAACAGTTTCTATTTCCTCACTCTTCAACCGATAATCTGTGAAGCAAATTATATCACTATTTTTCTCTGCAATATAGGATTCTATATCGTCAACTTTCTTTTTTAGTTACGGTATGTTTATAGGCAAAACTGTTACTTCTTCTTTGATTAGTTTGCTGTTGCCTTGTTCCGGTACTGTAGATTGCGAAAAAGGCTAATAATTGTACCTTTTGGCCAAAATGTGCATTTAGATATTTAGTTATGTCCTCCTGTGGCACAAAGGAGCTAAAATACTTTTGCTTTTTTGTTTTAATTATTTTACATCCACATCCATTATTAAAGTTGTTTTCCACAATAAAATCCAGGATAATGCCAGGCGTCTCCTCCGGCGTTAATCCTAATGGAAACAAGATACTACTTTAAGGAAATAATTTGAAATTTTTGTTTGCCTGTAGTTCGGTTCAGCTTAATTTGTTTCAGGTTTTTCTCTTTATTTCTATTCGTTAGTCTTATTATTTTGCTCGTTTGTACTTTTAGTTTTTAATATACTCATGTCATGTGAGGATTTATTATTGTCTAGTTGTTGACCATCGCTTCCAATAAATCTTGACATTCTTGGGAGACCATTTTTGTTCTTTGCTTTAGGCCTGAAGCATGAAGCATTCACATTACTTTAAATTGATCGTCATATTGAGGGACTGCTGTTTATACTTTAGAATAACTTTCGTATTTTCTTAAGGTAGTACTTTAGAATAGAATAATTTTCATTGCTTCTTTATTTCCTAGTGCACGGTACAGAGAATCTTTCCAATATTTCGCATTTTCATGTCCGACTGACAAACATTTGTCGAACAGGTAAAATCGGTAGTTGCATTGATCGTTGAGGTTTTCCGAATCATCTTCTCGGCCCTCTGATATAATGTCGATGAACTTTATCGTGTTCAAGATGTCAAAATATCGCTATCGATTTTTTTTTTATAACGTGATTTCCTTAAAATTGATTACACCATTTAAATCCAAATTAATTTAGATATGAATGAGGGTATAAAAGTGCTGTCGTCTGCAAAGCTGTAAATAGAATGGTTTGTCCTGTCTAAGAGATCGTTGATATAGAGCAGGAACAATCTGGGAGATAATACACACCCTTGAGGGATTAAAATAATTTTATATTATATAAAATATCGAAAATTTTACGCATATAAAATAATTTTCAAACTTTTAAATAGAACACATAATATATCACATCTTCATTTAATTGATATTTCACTACACGAGTGTAATGTTACATCATTATATCGCATTGTCTCTTCGCCGCATGCTGTGAAGCGTGTCTATATAATCTAAAGGGATTGAAATCTGGTTGTAAAGTGATTTATGCATATAATGCTAGAAATATGACCGGTTTTCTATCAAAGGGCGTTGAAATTCAGAAAGCAATGTACAGCTTGACATACATTAAATAGATATTATTTTCCACCTAATATGCGAAGGGTGAGTTCGACTGTTCATAATTTTGTTTCTGACACACATACATTGTAATGATAAAATTTGGGTTTATTTTTGGGTATATTAAAAGGCATTGGCATTGCAGATTTCGTATTGACACCATAAGCGTCTAGAGCCTTCGATGGCAAGATAAAAATCATTATCATTATTCTGAACCCGCATAAAACAAGGAAGAACACTGGAAGGTAACTCAAAACCATCCAGCAATTCCCAAGCATATTAAAGTAGTATTGATGGAACGTATGAAATTTGTTTGAATTTTCCGGTAGAGTAATACGTATAGGGACCTAGTTTCTATTCTCTAAAGCAAAAAAATCATTTTGGGAAAAATTCTTGACAAAATGATATATTTCCGGACGGTTTACTTATTAATTACGGTCGTACAAAAAATATTGTTTGCACCTCTGGCGAAAAGCAGTTTTATGCCATCAGCTGATTGTTACGCCTAGGGTATAAAAGTAGTATTTTACGCTCTTGGTAAAAACATAATTATTTCATAAGCTTAACTCTATAATGACTGTCAAAATTCATTGCCTTTCCAGATAACCTTGGGTATTTAAGCGATTAGTAGGACGGAACATTCAGCCAAGGTACCAAGACCATATAAGAAGGTAAGTAGGATACCAAAAGAAGCAGATTTGTCCTGACATGACATTTAGAATGTTATTGGACTTAAATAATATTTAACTTACATAACAGTGTGTGTTTGAGACCACACGATAGAAGTGAAAATTTCAACAAAGCGATATTAAAAACTAAATGAAGTTTTAGAAAAAAATTCTTGTATGCGCCGGGCATCGAGCCCGGTACCTCTCGTATGTTAAGCGAGCACTATACTATTTGAGCTAAGCCGCCGATGAAAATACATGCGTCAAAAGTGAATAAAAGATACAGACCAACATAATACATCTAATTGTAATACTTGAATATTATGTTTATAATTTGGCAGTTAGATAGATGATTATTTGAATTAATAGATTACAGAGACAGGACAATTTAAATAAGAATGTAATTGCCTTGTACTTATATCTTGTTAGTGTCAGAACTCGAAATGGCGAAAAGTTTAATTTCAACTAGCTTAAAGTGGCTTTTTGTATGGATTTGGCGTAGATTCTCGTCAAGTGATTCTATAAAAAATAATATTTCTCGAAAACCAAATTCATGTGTGTAGTTCACACGTAGTAGAAGTGAAAACTTCATAAAACTAAACCAAAGCAGTCACCCATCCAAGTACTAACCACGCCCGACGATGCGTAACTTCAGCGATCGGACGAGAACTGCTTTTTAATTTTTACTCTTGACAAACATGTAACAACTGTATAATTGTGCTCCATTTCATTCTCTCGCAGGCTACAACCTATAGATCTGTATCTTTTTCTTGGTATCACTTTTTCGTTCCCTTCTGTTTCATCGAGTTTCAAATCAAGTCCGTTCTTAGCTGGCTAACGGTGCGAAAAAAGTTTTCGCTTCAAAAAATCTTAATTTTTTTTGACCCATGAATCGATGTTTTAACATTTTCTCTCAAAAGTCCGTTTTTTCTTCAACATTTTCAAAGGAGCACTTAAAGAATTTTTCTCCGAGAAATTCCCTATCAAACTGTCGTCTCGATTTTTTCGAACATCGCGACTGTTTCAATTTCTTTCTCTATCCAGGAAAAAGTGTTCTGAACGTGCCTAAGCAAGGTGGAATGCCTTCCCGCTCCGCTTAATATTTCTCTCTCTCCAGTCGACTTTATCCATTACCTTCTATAAATAAGGCCTGACGGCTTACGCGTGATGTCATCCAATCTAGTCAAAAGTTATTTACAGGCGTATATTGAGAGTTGTAATTTCTTTTAAAATTTCACAGTTGTAGGCCCGTGCCCCACCAGCTGCGCAGCAGCGACGCGACAGCGACAGCAACGCGATTTCGACACGCTGCAAGCAGGAGACATGGAATTGTCCCACCAAAGATTTGTGTTTTCTATATTCAGTTCAGTGAACAATGTCATCAAGTGAAGACGACCGACGACGTGATTGCAATGTACTGGTTCTTACGAAATAGAAAAAAAAACTAAAAAGAAAAGGAAATGGTGGGTGCACCCTTTTATTACCAGAAACCAAAAAAACAGAATGTTTCTTGCTGCTAAAGAACTTGACAAACACCCTGTGAAGTTTAAAAAAATTTTACCGGATGTCAAAAGGACTGTTTCTTGAGCTGGTTGAAAAAGTCAGACCTTACATCCAAAAGAAAGATACAAATTTTCGAAAATGGGTGAGTGTTGACGAAAGGCTGTTAATAACACTAAGGTAAGTAAATAACTTTATTTTTAAGGTGCAATTCCTTAACATTAATCAGTAATGAAAACTGTTATAAATTAACAAAAATTATTGTATTTTACTTTTATTGCAGTTAAATATGTATAATTTACAAAGTTAAATTTAGGTAATTTGGGGGAAAGTCAGATGTGTTGCTGTTGTTGGAAGGAGGCCATACATTTGGCCAACGATTTTCGCTGGCAATACTGTTGGGCTCATGCGAATGCGTGGTGCTACTTTGGATTGGCCACCGACTTTCGACGTTGCTATTGCTAGGCGAATATAAAGGTGTGCTCGTGGTATTTCTGCCATGGGTGTCCGCAGATGCAACAGATGCAGGAGAAGGAGCGGTGCTGAGAGTACTTTCGGGGGTCCATGAATTTGCGTTGTAGGTGTGGATAGATGATGCTGCAGATAAAGGCCTGCTACTAGTAGCTGATTGTCCATGATTTGTGTTGGATCGAGTCACTAAAAATGGTCCACCTAAAATGTTGTCAATGAGTTCCATAACTTGTCTTTTAAATCGTCTGATTTGTTGAGGGTTCATCTGGTCTACTTCTGGCAATATGCTCAACAAGAATAATTTATTTGGGTTCCCATTTTCACTTATGTTCTTACGACTGTCACAAAATTCTACAAATGCTCTGTCAGTATCCGGTACATCTGACTTTCGTTTTTAGCCTTGTTTTTAGCTGTTTTTTTAATTGTGCTTCCTCTTCTAACTACAGGCTCTATAGGTTGAGTTGCATCAGGTTCAGTTTCTGCCACTGTGATCTCATTTTGCACCTCAACATTTTCGAATTCGGATTCATATTCACTCTCAATATTTTCCGTGCCGCTTGCAACTGGCGATGGTAAATTTCCTTGTGTGTCGGAGTCCGGGGCATTCGCTTTTACAAATGGCAATAAGAATTGCAAGCTATCATTTAAATAGTATGGCTTTTTAGATTTAGCTGATGATCCACTTGGAGCTGATATTAAGTTCCTCACAAACGCTGATCTTACGTTTTTCCATTTTTGTTAACATGTGTTTACTGCAACAAAAAATGAAATATAAAAATATATTACATACATTTGTGTGTGATATAGTTTCTTTATTTGCAGATATCTTGCCACAGGATGTACCTTTAGTCCTCTTGGGTTTTATTTTGCTCGAGGACATAACACTGTTGCAAAAATTGTCTTTGAAACAACAGATGCTATTTGGAAAAGTTTACATGAGCAATATATGCCAATTCCCGATCGAAATCAGTGGAAAAGAATAGCTGACAGATATGAAGAACTGTGGAACTCACCAAACTGCCTGGGGTCGAACGATTGAAAACATATACGAATACAAAAAATGCCTAGAACTGGGTCTGAAAATTTTAATAACAAATCGTTTTACTCGCTTATTTTGATGGCTTGCAGTGATGCTGACGGAAATTTCACTATGATCGAAACTGGGTACGCTGGAAGAAATAGTGATGGTGGCATTTTCAGAGCGTCACGAATGGGTCAGTTGCTACAACAGGGATTACTAGATTTGCCAGAATCCAAGCCCCTGCCGCGTGATGAAAATATGCAAAATTTTCCGCATTACTTTGTTGCTGATGAAGCATTTCCGCTACAGAAATATCTTATGCGACCATATCCAAAAAGAAGACTGAATAACAAGAATCGAATATTTAATTAGTGATTAAGTAGAGGCTGCAAATCTGTTGAATGAATTTTTTGGGATGCTGACACAGAAATTTCAGGTGTTATCGACTGCGATTCGTTGCAAAACATTGAAATCTGTTAATCATATCATTCGAGCAGTTTGTATACTCCATAACTATATTCGCATAAGAGAAGGAAGACAGTATTTAACAGGGTATGATGTAGGGGAGGGGAGGGGGGGGGAAAGACGACACTAATGACAGATTACCTGAAATATTTGCCAATGACCAGGAAGTGATTACTCTCTGTGACAGACCTAATGCACAAACTTTAAGGTATTATTTATCTCAGTACTTCCTACGGGTACCTCTACCTTGGCAATGGAAATATACCATTAATAATTAAAACTTTTTCCATTCAAAACATAATCTTTTACAAATAAAATGTATTAATAAATAGCTTACCTGTCTCTTTTACTTCCTTGGCCACTGATACTCAAGCTTTTTCTGTCACATCTTTTCGAGAATATTCTGTTAACTTATAATTGTATAAGCAAGGAAATTTTTCTACGGCATCTACCAATCTTTCATTAAATTCTTGCTCATTTTTCTGTTGTGCCATGACTCTTCCGTCTTTTGAACGTAATAATAAATACCACACACAGCTTTGTAAATTTACCTATTTTAATATGTAGTTTGAAACGTAATTGGGCTAATATTACTTTAAGCGTGACTATTATGACTGATAATGTTTTTTACTATTTTTTTTTAAACAAAAATTAAATTGCAGTTTACTTACCTTTTTTGCACACATAAATAATATTTAAGTGCTTCCGATTAAAGCTCAGCTCTTAGATGCGCCTCATTCAATTTTTTTTAAAGGAAAATGAAATTTCAATGAAAAAATATTTGAATATCTGGTTTATCAAAATAGGTAGGTGGTAAAATCTCACTATAGGTATAAAGATGTCATAATAGATAATAGTAATGTCAAATTTGCTAGTGTGTTTTCTCCATTCAGACCCCTCAACATATAATTGGAAATTGGTGACAAATTCCTAACAGAACCTTTCAGAGTCTCTGTAAAAAAAAATAATTAAATATTTTCAATTTATTTATTTTTTCAATATTTTCAATAGAATTAATCTAGTTCATTATTATTAAGTAATATCCTATAACTGGTGATAATCACATTACTGCTTATTTTTTAAAAGCATCTAGATATGGGATACCCGTATATGCTTGTTATGTTCTATGACTATTTAGTACCTACATACATATACCTAGTATAATTATTGCAAAATGCTCTTATTCAAGTGTAATAAAAAAGCAGAAGCAAAACACCCGTTTTTTTCCAAACTTTTATCTCTGTCTTACCGAAAAGGGATTTACCTATCTTCTTGGAAAATCGCTAGAGTGCAACCTGTTCCAAAAAAGGCAAGGAAACCACGCCGTCAAAGTATTGCCCAATTGCCTTCCAATAATCTTCAGAGTCATGGAACGTGTAGTCAATTAGCAACTACTCAAGTACCTCGAGAACAAGAGAATAATAAGTTATAAGCAATACCCCTTTTGCAAAGAGGCCTATCACTCATATATGGAGTAGGAGGGCAATTGAGAAGTACGGAGAGTCTTGAGCGATTGCGTTAGATATTTCGAAGTCATTTGTCAGAATTTGGCATGACGGATTGCTCAACAAACTGCCGTCCTACGGAATGCCAACCTCTCTCTTCAGCTTGCTTACCAGCTTCCTTAAAAATCGATCTCTACACGTTGCAGTTGATGAACCCATCTCAGACACATTCACCATTAATGCGGGCGTGCTTCAGGGCGCAATACTTTCACCAACTCAGTTCCTCATTTATATTAATAACCTGCTGACCAAAACGAACAATGCTGTTTACAGTTTTGCAGATGACAGTACCCTTATCTCCCAATTTAGATCAGAAAAACCTTCATCAGCTCCTGAGACTTATCACCGCAGACAGGAGCAGATTACAGCAATTAATCAAGACCTAGAGAAAGTTCAATCTTGGTGCGAAGAAATTTGGTCTCGTTCAATGCAGCAAATACCCAAGCAGCCACGTTTACCAAGAGGCTCTGACATCATTATGGCAAGATCGACCATTCCTTCATCCTCATCAATCGGACTACTAGGTGTCTCGGTCAACAGCAATATGTCCTATGCATGACCACTGTTAGGATTACCTCATCCTAACGGAGTAAAATATATTTGTAACAGATTCTTAACAAATCCCCATATTGATGTAAGACATTATTTTCCATTTTTGACACTGTTCAACTAATAAAATGTATTTTTAACAACTGGCTGACTAAACTTGAGCAAGCATTTCTCTATCCCCATTTGAGACAGGCAAAAAAAATGTGCTTCGTTTTTTAGTGGTCAAAAAACTTCATGAACTAGAACGAGACAAAATCTTAAAACATGGGTATTCCCTTAGATTAATGGTTGTTTTCCCATCATCTATAATAAATAATAGGAGTATGATTATGCAAATATTTATAGGAATGAGGGCTGATAGGAAACATTGCATTACAGTAGTTTTGAGACATAATTACACTAAATATCACTTACCCCAAAATTAGCCGAAACCTACACAATTTAACAGGAACGAAACTGATAAACTTGCTGTACACAAAAAGGACCGGGCGGCACAAAATCATTCCCACTCTTATTGCAGGAAAGCAGCAGACCTTTAGGTCCAAAACATATAGTTTTACGTATTTAAAAAACCGCCTAAGAATATAAATTGTATTCCTAAATATACAACGATAATATATTAGCTACAATTTTCACGCACAAAAGCACAGAAATAGTTTCGATTTAAGTAAAATGCAAAAAATGACGGCATACATTAACGTCAATCGTCAAATAATTCTCGAACTAATCAATTGCGGTATTGCCACATTTCTAAAAATCGTGTCGCCACCATTGTTGCTTATTTGTCGCCCAAAATCATATTTGTTGTAAAAGAAGAAATTGAAAAATCTTTTTATAATTTTGAAATTTTGAATACGTTTTTTTTGTTTATCATTTTCCTATAGGTTTTAGTCGCCCAACCACATCAAATATATTTTTATACATAATTACCATATCCTTTATCTCAATAATTATAAAAGTATATTGAAAACAAATTAACAACGTATCTTTTAAATTTATATGTTTTTGAATTTGCAGCATTGCCTCGTCCTGACCATCAGGATTTGGCTCGGTAGAGTTAGTTTCATACATTATTTGAGATGTAAACCTATTTAACGTATGTTTAGCTGGACTTAAACTTGTTCACCATTTGTTGAATGACATTTGATCAACACAATTGCATTTAAAAGTTTAAGAAGGAGTAAGAGGAGGAGTTAGGAATCTATTCTCAAAGAAGGAGATGCACTTCATTGGTGGAAAAAACATGAATAGGTGTTAATTTATCCAAGATTAGCTCGCCTTGCAAAAAATACTTCTTTGTTGTAGCTACATCCATACCTGGTGACAGGATATTTTCCAAAGCAAAGCTC
>MU184457.1:0-30757 GCA_016904865.1 Pissodes strobi | reverse complement strand
GCAACATTGTTTTGGTATTGTAGATAAAACTGTGTTGTAAAACATTTTTAAGTCTTTTAGGGTTTTCAGCTTTGTTAGGGTCAGTACCTAATTAGCACTTGTACACTTGACTGGGAGCAGGACCAAAGAGGTCCTACATTGCAAATCTCACTAAGACTGTGGTGCAGAAAAAGGTTCAATATTTTTCTCCCAGGCGTATTTGTTGTAAGATGGTTAATGTATTAACTGCAATTTTTTTCCGGTATGTGATAGCAATGTTTGCCACATTTCGAATACGACTCTGATTCTAGTACAATATGCTTCTCAACAACACTTTTTCTACACAACGCTGAGTTAGAGCCATATAAATATTCAGCAATCAAAAGGTATTGCATCCGTTCACCCTCCTTTATTTCAAGCATTCCCGAGTTGTTTCTTTTTATTATCTTACCTTACTTCTGTCTGTTATTTAACATGTGCCCTCCACCATTACCAGTCGAAGGCTTTATAAGACAGCAATTGCCATTTTAGTCTCTGATATATCAGAAATTCCCACCCTTGATAACCTAAAGCTCATTTGAGGTTAACGTTAAGTCGCCTCAGAGCCAAACAGGAAATATCCATAACATTGCTATCTATCATTCATTGATTTAGTAGCCAGTTTTCTAGATCTTTTCTACATATCGATAGTTCTATCTTTTTAATAACTACAATATCACTAGAGTCGATAAAGGTTTTCCTGTAATGAAAATGGTTTAAAAAATGTCTCTGATCTATTAATAATTCACGTTCTCGTGGCAGGTACCAAACTTAACACACTACACTACTTACACACTGAAATGTTAAATAAATTATGCTTTGCTTACTCCTTCAAGTCTTCAACTTTTTGCTTAGGTGCCTGGAAGTTTTTGAATTTCATAGCATTCCTAATTGTTCCGGCACGAATTCCTTAGTATTAAATTTCAAGGCACCACCTGAACCGGTATTCACTCAATGTTTACTACCTTCTTTATTCTGACTAAAGTATGTCCTATAGTTATCGAGAAGTACAACTGCATACCTAACGAAACTATACTGTTAAAATAAGAGACAATTTTCTTTGAATATTTCTTCTCTTAATTTTGCGTTAATTCATCGTCTTAGTTCTTCCTCATTTTGAATTTTCCATCCTCCATGATAAACCGTCCAAGGCAGTAAAGCCCAAAAATCTTCGATTGAGCGAACTTTGGGCAAGTTTGGAGGGTTATCGTCTTTAGGAACAAAATATAGTGGTGCTGGAGAAGCCAGTTTTGGATATCTTTAGACTAATTACAACCAAGTCTGACCAAAGTCTGGCTATTGTATTCAGCATGATGTTCGTCAATGAAATGAAGGAATTTGGAAAGACAGTCATTAATATAAATCCAGCTGTCCAAAGCTTTGCCTCTTGCTCTTGACCTACAAAAGGTCGAGGTATATCCCTCGTAGAAATTACGCATCAGACAAGGATTTTATCGACGAATTTCGCTTTATGTGTGTATGTTTAGGTTTGTATCTTCTTTTTTATGACAGTGATACACACCCCAAAAGGGATATCCTATGGCACAGACCCAGCGGTGTGTGCGCAAAGATGTTGATTGACACGATTCTTGAATAGCTACAAGTTGTAATTTAGGGAAAACAGATGTTCTGGGAGTGAGTTCCACATTGATGCAGTGCGCCAGATAAAGCAGTATGCTGGGGCGGGATGAGGCGGGTCAAATCCTGGGAACTTCTGCCATGAAAATATCTGTAAAACAGGGAGCTGCGGTGTTCCAGACCATCCAGATCCCGTATCAGCTCCAGGTCGCCGACGAGACGCACAGCTCTCTTCTGAATGGAATCCAGCAGCTTTAAGCTGTACTTAGGTGTGGAACCCCAGATATGCGAGCAATATTCTAAGCACAGTCTTATTTGCGCTTTGTAGAGCATACAGTTTTTATTGCGAAATAGCGTACCGAACTTCTGCGAGGCTGATTTTGCGATGTTAGCAACGTGGTCACACCAGGACATATTGCTGTTGACCGAGACACCCAGTAGTCCGATTAACGAGGGTGAAGGGATGGTCGATCCTGCCATAATAATGTCAGAGGGCTCGCCGTATTGGATTTATTTGTAAACGTGCTAGCTTCGGTTTTTGCTGCATGGAAATTGACCACATTTCAGCCGCCCCAAGTTCGAACCTTCTTCAGTCTCAGTCGCAGGTAAAGGGTTCTGATCTAAATTGGGAGACAAGGGTACTGTCATCTGCAAAACTGTAAACAGGATTATTGGTTTCGGTCAGCAGGTGATTAATATAGATGAGGATCAGAGTTGATGAAAGTATTGCGCCCCGAGGTACGGCCGCATTAATGGTGAATGTGTCTGAGATGTGTCCAACAACTGCAACGTGCTGAGATTGGTTCTTAAGGAAACTAACAAGTCAACTGCAGAGGGATGCTTGCAGTCTGAGGGACGGCAGTTTGTTGAGCAATCCGTCATGCCTCTGTCGAATGAGTTCGACACATCTAACGCAATTGCTCGAGATTCTCCGTAGTTCTCAATTGTACTACTCCATATTTGAGTGACATAGGCCAATATATCTCCTGTCGATCTATCTTGGCGAAAGCCGTATTAGTTATCACTAATTATTACTCTATTGGTCTCAAAAAATTTCAGTGTTGCTGACTGATTACACGTTCCATGACTGGAGATTATTGGGAGCAGAGCAACTTGCTTAGTTTGAGAGCGTGGCTTTCTTGCCTTTTTTTTTGAACAGGTTGTACTCGAGCGACTTTCCAAGATTATGGGTAAATTTCTTTTCGGTAAGACAGAGAAAGAAGTCTGGAAAAAATGGGTGTTAGTTCGTTGGGGCAGTTCGTTAACTCGTTGGCAGGAATTACGTCCGGTCCTGATTCGTTTTGCGTATTTAACACTTTGAGGATTTTACGAATGTCACGATGATGAAACTTTACTTCTGTTATGTATATATTTGACATTGTCAGGGCATTCCTCGATGTGGTCCATATGAAACTCATAATTTATTTTCATTTCAGAATTCCTCAAAGTGAAATATTTTTCGTCATCTAAAATAATGATTTTTTCAAAATGCAATTACCTCAGTTGACGGCAGCATCCTGGCATATGTGGCAGTCGGGCTGGGTCTATTTGGGGCACTTTCATCTCTCATTTTTAGCCATTCCTCTTCAATTATAACAATACAGTACTCCTCGAACTCCTTTATAGACAAGTCAGTTTCCTCACTGATATTACAATTTGTTTTTTTACCATCTCATCAACCTCTTTGCCCTCTCTGCCAAAAATATCCGTCGTCTTTCACTTTTTGGGAGGTTTAGACTTAGAATTCCCTGCTCCAATCAATTTATTTACGTGAAATATCTTCGTTCTCTAAGAATCGGAATATTTATGCATTGAGCACCCACCAAACCAAGTTGTAGATACTTTTTCGAACTTTTCGTAATTTATACAACATTGTAAAGCAACGAATTCAAAGTAACTTACAACTTACTTACAGTCAGTTGTTACGAAAGGCAACTTGATATTATTTCATTTTTATTTAATCTAAAGTCATTGAATTCTGTTCCAAAACTTTTAAAACATACATTACCCACTAATTTCCTTGACTTTTTTTTTCAAAAAGATGGTAGAAACAGAAAATAAAGTTCGCCTCTGCTATAAGTATAGTTATATTATCAGCCTTTTTGTTAACATTGTATTTCGTAAACTTTATGTCCTGTAACGAGCCAGATTTTGTTCATTCATCGAAATGTCCAGAATTTACCGGTCGGCAAGTTGCGGTGTAATGTCAAGAATTTTTCAACAAGTATTATACTATTCCCATCTTTGTTTTATATCAAATAACTACTATTAGGTATAAATTTTAAGTAACCTCACGTACAGTGTGTGGTACCATAGTACACGCTTCAATTAATTTAGTCAACTAAAAGTCAAAAGTTATTCTTTATAACAGACCATTCTACCATTTTATGGTAACAAACCGATTTTTTATTTGCCTATCCATTTGTTTCATTTAATTATCTTTAGTATTAGTATTACAAAAGGGAAGTAAGTAGTAAGTATATGTAATTTGTTTTATTTGGGTTGAATAATTGAATCGATTTGTTTTATTGATTTATATTTATTCTAAATTGATTTAACTCCTGGTTTTCTTGTTTTTTTAAATGTTTTTTTTAATTATTATTGGTAGATTTCTGGCGACCGCCGCTAATTTGTTATTCATATTTCATTTTGTTGCGAAGCCTAAGCCAAAACAAGTTTCATATCACGTTCGCTGCCACCATAAGAGGATAAAAGCGATAGATTTAAAATACCCGTATTTACTCTAAGTATATTTATTAGGGTAACTAGACTATACATAAGGAAAAACATATATTTTTTTTGCAAAAAAATGTGAGACCACCGGTGATGCTCGTGGCCTCTCAGTGATACATTATTCACGTAGTGCCATGAACATCACCCGTGGTCTCAAAATATTCAACACAATTTAAAAGTAACCTTAACTAAATCTAATGGCTTTCTGTAAAACAAGTGAAACACAGATATATATTGCATCCACTGCATTTGGTAGCAACCTTTTTGGTGAATTTTTATGGCTCTGCTCTTCCCATCGCTTATAGGGTTATTCCTCGTAGGCCACCACGAAATTTCATATAATTCCTAAGCAGCCAAAGTTCAGTATATACTATTTGTTATAGTACGTGCTGAGCCCCACGGGTGATGCTCATGGCCCAGCAGACATAATTTTAACATTGAAAATGTTTTTGTTTTCCTATTATTTGGTATCAAATCACGAAAAAGTGCATGCTACATTTGGCACAACCACAACACGTAATATACGTGAGAGATCGTGTTAGTCTGTTTCTGAGGACGGAATCTGTTCAAACGACAAAAATAAATTAAGGCTGACTGAAACTAACCGAAAGTTGATTGAACGACTAACCCAAACTAATTAAAAGTAACCAAAATCACAAAAAGGGTTAAAATGGATCGGAACAAATTAAAAGAATAAAAGTAAGTTAAACTAACTCAAAGTAGCCGAAATTTGGTGAATAACCAAAACTAACCATAAAAATTAAAATTGGTTATAACCAATCGGATCCGGTTCAAATTACTAAAATAAATTGGAACTAACTGAAACTAACCGAAAGTTGATTCAACGACTAAGCGAAAGTAATCAAAAGCTTCAAAAGAGCTAAAACATATCGGAACAGATTAAAAATATAAAAGTAAGTTAAAACTAACCAAAACGAACCGAATTTTGGCGACCAACCAAAACTACCCAAAAACATTGATTTCGATTATAACGTATCGGCGCCGATTGAAATGACCAAAATTAAAACTAACTGAAATTAACTGAACATTGATTGAACGACTACCCACGACGACTATCTAATCCAACCTAACCCAATCTAACCTAAACTAACCTAAAGCACCAAATATGTCTAAAACGTATCGAAACAGATTAAAAATATTATGGTAAGTTAAAAATAACACAAATTAACCGAATTTTGGCAACTAACCAAAATTAACAAAAAACATTAAAATTGGTTATAACATATCGGCAAGTTGATTGAATGACTAACCAAAACTGATCAAAGGTAACCAAAAGCACCAAAACGAGCTAAAATGTATCGAGATAGGCTACACAAATTAAAGTAAGTTGACACTAACCACAATGAACCGAATTTTGGTGACTAACGAAAACTAACCAGATATGTTATACATATAACGTATTGGAGCCGGTTCAGATGAATACTTTGGTCTCTTGACAGTGAGCTTCCAAGGTCGCATCACGACACGGAAAATTTTAGTGAACGTCACGACACGGTTTATGCATAACTGATTATAACGAATCGGAACCCGCTCAAATAAGAAAAATAAATTGCGACTAAGTGAAAATAACCGAAAATTGATTGGACGACTAACTAACTAACCCAAACTAACCAGATCTATTAAAATTGATTAGAATGTATCGGAACCAGTTCAAATGACTAAAATAAGTTGAGAATAAGTGAAACTAACCGAAAGTTGATTTGACGACTAACCAAATCTATTAAAACCCATTATAACGTATCGGAACCGGTTCAAGTAAGTAAAATATCTTGAGACTAAGTGAAACTAACTGGAAGTTGATTAGACAACTAACCAAAACTAGCCAAATTTATTAAACTTGATTATAAGCTATCGGAACCGACTCAAATTACTAAAATAGGTTGAGACTAAGTGAAACTAACCACAGATCTAGGAAGGGGAAACTAACCGTAAGTTGATAAGACGACTAACCAGAATTAACCAAACCACATAAAATTGATTATAACGTATCAGAACCAGCTCAAATAAGTGAAATAAGTTGAGACTAAGTGAAACTAAATGAAAGTTGATTAGACGACTACCCAAACTAACCAAATCTATTAAAATTGCTTATAACGTATCGAAACCGACTGAAATGACTAAAATAAGTAGAGACTAAGTGAAACTAACCGGAAGTTGATTAGACGACTAACCAAGAGTAACCAAATTTATTAAACTTATTTATAACGTGTCGGAACCAACTCAAATGACTAAAATAAGTTGAGACTAAGTGAAATTAACCGAAAGCTGATTAGACGACTAATCAAATCAATTAAAATTAATTATAACGTATCAGAACCAGCTCCAATAAGTAAAATAAGTTGAGACTAAGAGAAACTAACCGAAAGTTGATTAGACGACTAACCAAAATTAACCAAACCTATTAAAATTGATTATAACGTATCAGAACCAGCTCAAATAAGTGAAATAAGTTGAGACTAAGTGAAAGTAACCAAAAGTTGATTAGACGACTAACCCAAACTAACCAAATCTATTAAAATTAATTATAACGTATCGAAACCGACTGAAATGACAACAATAAATAGAGACTAAGTGAAACTAACCAGAAGTTGATTAGACGACTAACCAAAAGCAACCAAATTTATTAAACTTAATTGTAAAGTGTCGGAACCAACTCAAATGACTAAAATAAGTTGAGATTAAGTGAAACTAACCGAAAGCTGATTATAAGACTAACCAAAACTAACCGAATCTTTGAAAATTGATTATAACGTATCAGGACCAGCTCAAATAAGTAAAATAAGTTGAGACTAAAAGACACTAAACGGAAGTTGATTAAACGACTAACCAGAATTAACCAAATCTATAAAAATTGATTATAACGTATCTGAACCGACTCAAATAACTAAAATAAGTTGAGACTAAGTGAAACTAACCGAAAGTTGATTAGACGACTAACCAAACCTACCTAAATCTATTAAAACTTATTATACCGCATCGGAACCGGCTCAAATAAGTAAAATAAGTTGAGACAAAGTGAAACTAACTGAAAGTTAATTTAACGATTATCCAATACTAACCAAATTTATTGAAATTGATTATAACGTATCGCAATTGAAAATGACTGAAATAAGTTGGGACTAAGTGAAACTACCCGAAAGTTGATTTGACGATTAACCAAGACTAACCAAGTCTATTAAACTTGATTATAACGTATCGTAGCCGGTTCAAATGGCTAAAATAAGTTGATATTATGTGAATCTAACCGAAAGTTGATTAGCAGACTAACCCAATCTATTAATATTGATTATAACGTATCGGAACCAGCTCAAATAATGAGACTAAGTGAAACTAACCAAAACTTTATTTAACGATTAACCAAGAATAACCAAATCTATTAAAATTGATTATAACGAGACATAACCGGTTCAAATGACTAAAATAAGTTGATATGAAGTGAAACTAACCGAAATTTTAATTTACGACTATCCAAAACTAACCCAATCTCTTAAAATTGTTTTTAACGTATCGGAAATTGTTCAAGTGACTAAAGTAAGTTGAGATTGAGTGAAACTAACCGTAACTTGATGGACCACTAGCCAAAAATAACCAAATCGATTAAAGTTAATTATAACGCGTCGGATGACTAAAATAGGTTGAGATTAAGTGAAACTAACCGAAAGGTGATTGGACGATTAACCTAATCTAAACAAATATATTAAAATTTATTATATTGTATCGGAACCGGCGTAAATAAGTAAAATAAGTTGAGACTAAGTGCAACTATCCGAAAGTTGATTGGACGACTAACCAAATCTATTGAAATTGGTTAGAACATATCGGAACCGGCTCAAATTAGTAAAATAATTTGAGACTAACAACTATCCGGAAGTTGCTTGACGACTAACCAAAACTAACCAAATCCATTAAAATTGATTTTAACGTATCGGAACCGGTTCAAATGACTAAAATAAGTTAATACTATGGAAAACTAACCGAAAGTTGATTGGACGATGTGGTATTCTCACTTATAGTTAACAACAGAGCTATATATATTCTAAATAAAACACTTTATTTCTCTTTACACTCTATAGCATCGGCTTGTTCCGTTACTCATTATCTAATGAATAAATCCATATCGTCAAGCCCATGCTCGAGTTCCTTTATTAGTCACTATCACCGACTCTCAATACCTTACATCATACATTACAGACGACTAATCAGAAGTAATCAAATCTATGAAAATTGATTATAACGTATCGGATTTGGCTCAAATAAGTAGAATAAATTGAGACTAAGTGGAACTAACCGAAAGTTGATTAGACGACTAACCAAAACTAACCAAATCTATTAAAATTCATTTTAACTAAAATAAGTTGAGACTAAGTGAAACTAAACGAAAGTTGATTAGAAGACTAACCAAAAATAATCTAACCCATTAAAATTGATTTTAACAAATCGTAACCGGTCCAAATGACTAAAATAAGTTGATACTAAGTGAAATGAACCAAAAGTCGATTAGACGACTAACCAAATCTAATAAAATTGATTATAACGTATCGGAACCGACTTAAATGACTAAAATAAGTTAAGACTAAGGGAAACTAACCGAAAGTTGATTCGACGACTAACCAAAAATAATATAATCTATTAAAATTGATTATAAAGTATCGTAACCGGTTCAAATAGCTAAAATAGGCTGAAACTAAGTGAAATTAACCTAAAGTTGATTAGACGACTAACCAAAATTAAGCAAATCTATTAAAATTGATAATAACGGATCGGAACTGACCCAAATGAATGAATAATAAAACAATTTGAGACTAAGTGAAACTAATCGAAAGTTGATTGAAAGATTAACCCAAACTAACCAAATCCATTAAAATTAATTAAAACGTGTCGGAACAGATTCATATGACTAAAATAATTTAAGACTAATGGAAACTATCCGAAAGTTGATAGGACGACTAACCAAAAGTAACCAAATCTATTAAAACTGATTATAACGTAACGGAACCGTCTCAAATAAGTAAAAAAAAGTTGCGACTAAGAGAAACTAACCGAAATTTGATTAGACGACTAACCAAACTTAACCAAATCTATTAAAATTGATTATAACGTATTGCAACCGACTCAAATAACTTAAATAAGTTGATACTAAGTGAAACTAACAGCGTTAGATCGTAGATTGAGAGACGAATCGAATGCAGTTTTTACAACCACAACTAATGTTATAAATAGTAAAAACGAACGAACTTTGGGGTAATATGTATTTTTGTGGTATATTTTGGTAGACTAAATTGCGTAATCTGCTAAGTAATTTTTTACATTAGATTGTGTTAAGGATGGGTGAGGGTGACTTTTAGTTTCTCACGACAGACTAGTCCTGCTTCATATCGTTAGATCGAGGAATGTGAGACGAATCGAAGCAAATGGTCCTTTGCTTTTTACAACCACACTTATACCTTTTAAATTGTAAAAAAGAACGAGACTTGAAGTAATATAAGTACATTTATTTGGTATATTTTGGTAAACTAAACTTACATAATCTAACCTGATCTCACCTAAACTTCTATCAACTATATATTTCCACACAATTATGAGTTTTCTCAGATCTCAAATGTAACAAGCGTTGCATTCTCCTTCGGCATTTTCAATGTCCTCCCCGGTTGCATCTTTGTGAAGGGCTGTGAATTTTTTGAGTATCACGGGTGATGTTCATGGCAGCGAACGTGATAGTTCAACTTGGGATTTTCCGTCTTGTGCCATCTACAAGTTGGTGGAGCCTTAAATAAAAAATTCTTCTACTCTCCGATATTAATTTGAGCTAGGGTTTAATTTACACGCTTCAACGACAACTCGTTGTGACCTATGCATCGGTAATAGCAAATTTTCTTAATTTCAATTTTAATTTTTTAATTTCACTCTAAATTTCTTCTAATTTGAACTGAAAGTAACTAAATAAAATTAGAAGACAAGAAAGAACGTGGCAGTCCCCTGATGTTTATTCAATCATCTCATTGAGAAAAGATTGTCAGTTCAGCAAATCAATGGAATTGAACTAAAATCGTGCGACATGCTTTATTGTGATATATATTTTTTTGCTATAAACTTTGTTCCTTTTCCTAGTCATTGTCTTCTAATTTCCATTGGTAACTCTTCTGCCTTGCTGTGTAGTACCAAAGAATATTCGTATATTCTATGGTAGTACCTATGTTTATTGGACTAGATCTATACGTAAGGTTTGAAATTGCGCATTGTATAAAATGTGTTGAAGTATAGTTCAACATTTTATATTATTAAAAATAGTGAGTTACCGCAATTAATAGAGTAGAGTGTTGCTAATAGCGTTCTGTTCATAGCATCCTCAACTAAACAACGTCTTATCAGTCAAAACTGCCAAAATTTCGTTAGAAGAATGATATTCTTATATTAGTGATAAATTCTTAAGAATAGTTCAGTTATTGTTATCTTGCAACAATTAGCAATCCAGATACTGTAATACCGGACTTAAATTACTAAGGTAATTAAAAATAGATCGGATAGATACAATATCTTTACGCTGCTGTTTAGTTTAAATAAACGTTAAGCCACCATTGATACATATCTTCAAACCCACGCTGCCTTTCTTACATGACACTTCTTGTAAAAAAGTATTGACAACGTTCGTAGAACTGAACTGAAAAAATATAATGCCAAGGTATCGCACGCATATGGTACCCTGAGTCTGAGAAGGATTACACACGCAGTTTTATTTTTATTGATTATTGAAACAACAGCGTCTATAGTAAATTTATAACACTAATAATATAACGAATATATATTTGCTTCTATAGCTAATTATTTCGAGGTCCAAGCAATTACATACACAAATGGTTCCCTCTTATCACTTATTTTGCCTTTATTTCGTCCCTGTGTAAATTTCTCCGTTGTTTCCAATTCTTGTTCCATTTTGAAGATTATCCCTTTCTTTTTGTTATGATTTTTCATTTGTGCGATGCCTATTTTTTGAGTCTTTCGTTTTTTAACTCTCAGGTATCTATTGAGTTTAAAGGTCATTATAACAGGATTGTGGTTGTTATTAATATCTGTTCCAGGGCAGATTTTTAAAAATTTTATATATCGCTTGAATTTCAGGTTCAGCAAATTGAAATCAATTCGATTTCTGACAATCTTGATATCGTCTCCCTCTGCAGGTGACCTTTAAGTGCATAGTTTTTTGGTGTAAAAAAATTGCGATTAGGAGATTACTTTCTGCACAGAACTGCACCAATGTGTCATCTGGCATTTCTTGTACCAATACCATAATTAGCTCCTATATTATCTTCATGATGCTCATAGCCAATAGTGTAAACAATCATCAAAAATAAGAAAGTACTGTAGTACTTATTAAAAAAAATGGAACAGTTTCCTCTTTTAATCTATATGAATTTCTTAATTTTAAATAACTGCTTAACATGAAAAACCTATTTGTAGTTTCTCAAATTTTAATAGTTTATTTTTCTATTTCTATGCCGGTTGCAAATTGTTGTGTAAAATGATCATACATTATGTAAATCAAATATTTAAACGAATTATTTAAATTAGAGTTTTTCTTAAAAATGCAATTAGTACTGAAATAACAAAATTACACACGAAATCGGTCAAAGCAAATGTAAAATAAACCCTCTTTGTTTTCAATTTCATTTTCAAACCGAATTAAACCTAGCAAGCCCAAGGGGTGTTCAGGCGAGCATACAAAATCAGAAATGGGATATATGTACATCTCACATTGTCACTACCACACGAACTTGGGCCCTTTGCACACGGCACAACTTTAAATTACATGAATCGTATTAAGTTTCACTAAACAGCTTGTATCTAAATGTGTTAAGGTTTCGCAGTATGATTTTGCAAATCCCTTGGCAGCTCAGATAAATTCGTCTTTGGCTTTCCTCGAATGATAACTTCAAAGCCAAATAAGATACTACCAGCGTTTAAAGATTATTACAACTAAAATATTACAATAATTTAAGGATTAAATTCACCGAATTAAAAGGATAGCAAATGCATTTCGAGCAATAGCAGAGAAAGTCGATGCAATTAAAAGTGTATTCCTATGAAATAGACAGCGTATACCTGGCAGATGTGTATATGCGAGTAATAAATAAGGGAGCTATCCCTTATGGCGGGTAGCTAAAAAAGATAAATGAAAGAAGAGTAAATTAATCATCTTTGTAAGCTTAAGTCACTAGTCTACGTATTCAATCAATGCCAGCTGCACTTTTATCTACTCTTCCCGTGTTTATTTTTTTAGCTATTACCAAGCTATCTCTTATATATTACTCTCATAAACTCATTATCCAGGTTTACGCTGCCTATTTCATTGGCTTTATGGTTTACGCTTTCAATTAGCAAAAAACAATAAATATTTTGCAGTTTCATAGGTCCTGTAGAGTAGATGAAGCAGATATATCTTGCCTTTAATCTGTGTGTGTGTGCGTGTGTTCCTGGTTAATTTATAGATTCTGCTTTGGTATTGGTTCCTGTTTAGACAAACTTGACTATGTTCAGCTGCCATTGACTTTTATCTACAATCACTGAGCACTAATATTGAAACGGCTGAGTTTAAGTGTGATTCCTGCCACAGAATCGTCACAGAAAAGGATAAATATAAGCTTCGCTGTAGTGGGGAGTGTCGCCGGAATTTTTGTATGACCTGTACTGGGCTGGATAAGGCAACAACAAAGGTGCTCTACCAACAGAAGTATCACAATATTAGATTTTTCTGCAGTATTTGTAACTCTCTTACGTTAAAATATCCTCACGATAAAGTACCACAGCTACAAGGATCACAGATCTCTCTGGAAAATGTCGAAGATCTGGGAACCTGTCTAAAGAAGAACATTGACCTTCTTCCAATCATTTCTAAAATTTACGACACTTTGGGTAACCATGTCTCCAAATGAAAAATTTTATACAAAAATAGATGACATTCACAGCCTCCATACCAAATTCTCTGATCGGATAAGAAACTTGATTCCGTTCGATCAAGGAAATGAAGCAAGATATATTCAATCTGTCATCTATTGTTATGGACTAATATGATGAGTGTGTTAAAGGTCAGATTCACGACTCATCAAAGGAAAATGTATTGAAGGATATGGGCGATGTGCAAGAAAGTGTAAATCAAATGGCACGCACGATAGAAAGTTGGTGGCCAAAGATAAGCCAATTATTAAAAGTAACCTACCAACAGTAAAAAAATCGATTTCGACTCAGACCGACCATACAGATAACCATGACACAGTGGCTATTACTTCTCCTGAAGTCATTACTTTTCCTAAAGTCATTGCTCCCACACCTCATATATCCCCCATAAAAGAAGACTGGTATTTATATGGTAGTGTCCAAGATCCCACCTCCTTATACAGCAAACCAGCTTGCACACTATGCCAAAGAAAAACTTGGAACTACTTATTGTATCCGATGCTTTCCAATGCTGAAGAATGAGGACTGTTCACACTCCGATTTGAAGGTTGATGTGCAGAAAAAAGCCACCTAAAGCAGCTTAGGAACTTAAGTTTGTGGCCGCCGTGTACTGAAATTCATCTTTAACACCCTTAAAGATATCGCCGCCTGCATCAGGTACTTCGACCACTGGCTATCAACATTTTGTACCAAGCCCTTTGGACAGCCGAAGCCTCTGACTCAACATCTGCACATATACCTGGGGGGGGGTCTGTTTGGGTTGGCTCTGACAGGGAAGCTTTGGCTGCCTGTAAGTCTCTTGCGCTGGGGAATTTGGAGGTGGTTGTAGAGAAAAGTGCGAAGAAGGATGGTGGACTGGATATGGACCCGATGACTCCACCTATAGTGCGGTGTTCCTTGCCTATCTCCATGACCAACTCTCCAGTGTACGCACTTTCAAGTGCATCTGGAGTGTCGCACCTAAGCTTACCCTAAAGCTATTGAATTCCATTCAGAAGTGAGCTGTGCATCTTGTCGTTGACCCGGGATCTGGATCACCGCAGACATATGGCCGAGATCTCCCTATTTTACAGATATTTTCTGGATTCCCAGGATTTTGTCCGCCTCATCCCGCCACCAGCAGTCACGACATCAGCAAAAGCGCACCCGTTCATCGTACAACTGGGAACACCTAGAATGAGGACCCTTTTTTTCTGGCGCACTGCACACACCGCTCGTTGAGTGTCATAGGATCTTCCTTTAGTGTGGTGTGTGCCACTGCCATAAACAAACAAAAATAAATTATTGATATCAAATTACTCTAATTTATTGACGGTGCCACACAGACAATCAGGGAACTTGTGGAAACATACGTGGTACTATGAATAATTGCTAAATTCAGTTTTTCATACAAAATTTTTAAAAGTTTTTGAAACATAAACTTTGAGCTAGCATAAAGATTGGAATCTTTTCGGCATAATCCCGAAACTTTCCTTCAGGTTACGGGACCAGACTTTTTGGGTGAGGTCCCGTGACTATGTCGGAACCAAATGTCGAGACTGGAACCTCTTTATGATTCCGTACAACTTACAATTTCGATTTGAAAGATGTGAAGGTTGTTCTACTTCATCGGACCACGCTACTAACGCTACAAACGAATTGAACTTTCTTAACGGGTAGTGAAGTAGTTCCGACACATATCTTTATTATTTGACACTCGAATGTGATTCGACAACTTATTTGAATTATCTGGGGAAAACACTAGCTTTTGGAGCACCAACAGAAAAAAGCCCGCATATTATAAACTGCTCCCGATAAGTTAAGGAAATGTGAAAATTTGGTCAAAATTCAAATGCTCATAACTTTGTTTAAAAATGACATATCTTAGCAAGCTCTGCAGCGTTTGATATGAAATTTTCTAGCCTTTAAGATAAGGCTGGTGCCAATTATGATAATTCCTTGGCATTTATTATACAGGGCTTTTAAAATTATGTTACAAATTTAAAAAAATTTCAAACCTTATACCGGTTCTTAGGAACATCTGGGCAATCTTTCTAAAAATGCTTAAGTAAGCTTATAACCTTCTATTGAGACTATTCTATCATCTGGAGTTCATCTTGCTTTTTAATTGAAAAAACGATTTTTTTATAAACATTTGCAAATCCTCAATAATAGCCTAATATTCTTTGGAAAAACTAAAGGATACACGTTTTTCTTCTAAAATAGGTATCTAAAAACATCGCCCTGGAACCTACGTCATCCAAATTTAAATCTTCATAGTACAGGGTGATTCAAAAATTTCAAAAAAATTTGATTTAAATTATTAAATTGATTTTTATTTAAACTAACTTACAAAAACCTTACTTTCATATTACTCGAAACACTGCAGTCTAGAAACTAATAAGTAGTATAACCTCCATGTACATCAATAATGGCCTGACATCTCCTATGCATACTATCAATAAGCGTATTAAAATATTCTTGCGGTATATCTGACCATATTCTAGGAAGGACCTGCTGCAACTGAAGAATGATATTTGGGTGAGGAACATATTCATCTAACCTCCTTTGCAGCATATCCCATGCATTCTCTATACAATTGAGATCAGGAGATCTAGGCGGAACCTGAAGGTGAGTAATTCGTAATCTTTCGATATCATTTAAAACAGCCGCGGTCCTGTGAGGGCGAGCATTATCATCTAAGAATACGAACTGCTCTCCAATTGCTGCACGAAACATGGGCAAAATATTGTTGATTATCTGATTTTGGTACTGAAATCCATTCATAGTCCCCTGACAGATATGTAGATCGGTTCGTCCATTGAAGCATATACCACCCCATACCATGGTTGTTCCTCCTTTATAGGGGTAAACAACTTGGACTTGACGTTGATTCCTGGGCACTCTTGGCAACGTACAGACCCGGACACGGCGACTATCGGAAAATCGACCATAACGGGATTCGTCCGTGAAAAGGAACTTTCGCCATTCTTCACCCCAGTTGAGCCGTTCTGTAGCCCAAGCTAAGCTTGCAGCCATATCATTGCGAGTGAGAGGAACACGTCTAAGGAGACGTCTTGATTTTAAATTAACCGAAGCCAAACGTGTTCTTACAGTTTCCTTACAAATCTGAATTCCATGAGTTTCAATTATTCTGTGCACAATTTGTCGACATGTTGATAGAGGCTCTCTACGTACACTAAGCATTATAAACCTATCTTAAGCCCGTGTTGTGTTTCTTGGACGTCCAGTTCGTGGACGTTCAGACACATCACCAGTATTTTCAAATCTCGATTTTAATCTACTGATTACACTATCGGAAACTTGAACATTCTAGCAACTTCAGACTGATTTGAGCCAGCTTGTAGCATACCAATAGCTCTATTAGCTTCTGCAGTTGTTAGTTTACGTCTCAGCATTCTGAGAAATGAAAACTTAACTTTGGATTAAGGTCACAAATTAAATAACAAATCACCTAATTGAAACAGCCACTTAATACACATTACTTATTTGACATTTTGAAAAGACAAGTTGTCAAAGCGTTTCCATGGTAACATGAAATCAAGTGTCATTAAAAGGTTGTTAAAAGCAAGACGTCTCCTTAGACGCAATAAAGAAATAAAAATAAAAGCGGGTTTTCTTAGGCAAAGTGTTTTGAATCACCCTGTACTATGAAAATATAAATTTGGATGACGTAGGTTTCAGGGCGATGTTTTTAGATACCTATTTTAGAATAAAAACGTGTATCCTTTAGTTTTTCCAACGAGTATTAGGCTATTATTGAAAATTTGCACATTTTTATAAAAAAATCGGTTTTTCAATTAAAAAGCAAGATGAACTCCAGATGTTAAAATAGCCTCAATAGAAGGTTATAAGCTTACTTAAGCATATTTAGAAAGAATGCCCAGATGTTCCTACGAACAGGTATACGGTTTGAAATTTTTTTAAATTTGCAACATAATTTTAAAAGCCTTGTATAATAAATGCCAAGGAATTATCATAGTTGGCGCTATTCTTATCTTAAAGGCTAGAAAATTTCATATCAAACGCTGCAGAGCTTGCTAAGATATGTCATTTTTAAACAAAGTTATGAGCATCTGAATTTTGACCAAATTTTCACATTTCCTTAACTTATCGGGAGCAGTTTATATATTTGCATCACCTTCTATATTAAAATTTGGGTGTTTCAGCATGGTGTAATAACTTAATGATTTTTATTCAGAATTCAAAAATATAAATCGGTAATGATTTAAAAGAGTGGCCAATAACAAATGCGAAAAAGCAGCAGGTGGTTATCGACTTCATTCCTTGTGAATTAATTTTATAAACAGATTATGTCGAAATGTTACAACCATTTTAATTTGTTTGTAATAGCCGTCTGGTATATGTGCAATATTAATAATACGATACCATTCTACATTTAAATAGTAAAAGCAATTTATTTATTTTGCTTTATTTAATAAAAGCAGGATCTACTTTCGGTGAAATATATTTCATTTTAATGTTCTATTTTCTATCTTCCATTTCATCGCATGCTCCGTATCCATCATCCATTAATTACTAGCAAAGGATTATTGACAGAAAGTTTAGGTTTCACAATAACTTTAGATCGAGTTATTTGACCTGCATATATACAAAGAAAATTTTAACTATAATATTCTTTGATATATATATGAAGTGGTTGCTGTAATTTTATTGTTTTGCTCCTTTGTACTTTTACTTATATGGTTTATATTATTAATGCTGGTGGCAACAATTAGTGGGGATGTTATTTTCAGGCCCCCCATTATCTGTTCAACGCTACTTTTTAAAAAAATATCAACATTTACTAAAACTACCCATGTCAGTCGAATTTTCTTTGTTATGTCGACAGTTTGGTTCACTTTACCCAGCTTAATAGTATGACCAATATAGTTTTCCAATATTATGGTCTAGCTGATTATTTTTACTTTGTTATAATATGTGATTAATTCTATCTGCTGGTGAAATCTAGATTTGTTGTTATTTTGTTAGCAGTTATAATATCTTCCAAATTGTGTTCCTCCATTGATGTTTTTTCTTCACATGTTACACAATTTTTTTTTAATAGTTTTTCAACCGGTAGGGTTTTTTCAATATTTGTAAAAAAAAATTCGACTTGCTCTCTTACTTAGCACCAGTTTTTCAGTCGATTGTTTTTCTCAATAATTTTGGTACCAATAAACAAAATCATTTTTGCAGGTTGTAGTCTTTGTGGAATATCATTTAGCATGGAATTCCTCAGTGGGTAAAGGCTTAAAGAATTAGGCTATTATGTTATTTTCATCCCTTATTTGCGTGAGAGCAGAAACGACATACATATGTATTTTCTGCTTCACTGTCCACCTATTTTATTATCTACATAAAGCAGATTATTTGAGATACTTTTAAACTTGTATTGCATCAGTATGGTCTGATGCATTTTGAGCCAGATAAACACCATTCAACATCGTATTTTCACAACGATTTATATTTAATAGCACGGCAACAACCGTAATTAAAATGTACTTTAATTTTTATTGAGAATAATAATTTCGCATCCTTTTTTCTTCTGTTTCACTTGAAATTTGAGATTTAATTTGCTCCTTAATTGCTTTCCTTATGCATTTTATTAGCTGAATTATTAAATTGTTAATGCATAAGCACAATAATTTTATCATTAATATTCAACCCTGAGAAGTTTCTCTATTTTTTAATTTAAGAAATAAATATTCCTCTTTAAGTATTGATAATTAAAAGCAAGAATTTGCCTTAACCAATCTTAATATGCAAAATAAGGTTATTTTACTGGCTGATGTGAAAATCCTGTCAGAAATCAAAAGTTGATTGGTATTTATAAAATTATGTGTTAATTTATGCATCGATGATGCTAAAAGTAAGTTCTCTTTTCATTCGTATTATGATCTCTGATTCTTTACTTAACACAATTCTTACATGACCGAGCTTAAAAAGCCTGAATACTTGAAGAAATATTTATCGTTTCGTACTTAAGATGATTCCAGTGCAATCTATTATGTCTTGCATACTTATGTTTTTTCCCATTATCTCTTTGCTTCTCGTTATTACTAAGATGATATATCCATCTGGGACAATACTACATTCATTTTGTCTCATGACTTTGTAACATCAGTATCATTCTGAAGTTAAGAGTAACATATTCAGCTTAATTTTGAAGACTGGATCATTTTTCTGAAGCAGATACTTAGAGGAGTGTATATAATGAAATCACGCGTAGTTATTAATATTATCTCAAATGAAGAGCTTATGCCACATTAAGTCATGTAATGGCATATCTTCATTTTGGGATTTTACTGGAAACAGTGGCAAAAGGGTTTCAATAAGACAAGAATCATGATGAAACACTTGTAAAAGCCGCAAGATTGTTTGGGCTTATGATGCTAGATTTAAGAAGACGTACCTATCAAAGGGCTGAAAGTATTGGGAGAACTAACTGCTTCCAAGAATTAAGCCGGTAAAGGTTGGCTCAGGGCATTCCTGATTCGTCATCAGGATTTACCAATCAGAAAGCCAGAAAACACAAATGCAGCTAAAACCGTGTTCCTGGGTTCAAACCGGATCGTTGTATCTCAGCTCTTTTCGTTATCAACTAAAGTTTACCACAAAGTAGGCAAACGTCATATTTATTGTAAATAATTGCATGTATATTTGATTCGAATATGTGCCTCTAATGGGATTTTGAATTAACATTGCGTAAAAAAATTTTGATGATATATGATTTGACTATTTTGCGGATCATTATACATATTTATTAGAAAGTTTATTAAAATGGTTCCCTTCTTATTACAATAAAGTTAAGTTAGAAAATTAATTAAAAGTATGATACGCGTATCCAGAAATATTTGGAAAATGAGAAAAGTTGCTCCAAATTTATTCATATACTTATTCAAATGACTTCCAGAACCCTATTCCCGAAAATTTCAAACTACTTACTTTAGTACTCTCCTTAGCGCCAATATCAGCATCACAAGAATGTTTAAAACGCACCAAAACTTAGGCAAATTATCATTAAACAAGACAGGTTAACAAATATCATCAATCTCAAAAGAAATATTATTGCTAAAGAAAAGGCAAAAGACGCAAACATTTTATGACGATGTAATGTACCATTTCGTTGCATCAGAATGACGTAGAATTGAATTAATATACGAACATGCTTAACAATTCATGCTATTAATATGACGCTATTTATGCGAGTTTGTAATGGAATATATGATTATTCCGCTACACTAAAAATTCAGTACCACTACGAATGATTTTCGATATTTCGGATTTAAGTTGCCAGTGACATCTATTCACGAATGGGTTTATCACACTTACGCTACACTAAAATTTTGGTTCAATTGTAAATGATTTTCGTTATTTAATATTTGGGTCGCCAATGACATCTATTCACGAATGGGTTTATTTCGTGTGGTTAGTTGTTTTAGGAAGAGCAGTACGCTATTTTATACCTATAATTCATGAATTTAATTTACTATAGATTGCTATATTTAATTGGGTATTTCTATAGCTTGACGCTGCGTGATTTATAGTAGTGATCACATGATACAAATTAGAGCGGCAAGAATAATTTGTCGAACGTCTTAAATTTTGAAAGCGAGGTCGTTTATCTTGTGTCGAGACGCTTGACGGGTAAGTGCTGATTTTTAATCTTGAAATATTTAATTCATCTCGTAGTACCTATATTTAACTAATTCTTTCATTTTTAAATACATAACTAATATTTGTTTATAATTCGTTTAGTCTTATTCGACTAAAGCAAGAATTTAGTATTGTTATATTCTATTTTTTATTAGCTTACATCATCAAAATTTTTTAATTGTCGTGACCGTTGGGTAAGAATACCGATTTATTGGTGAATATTTGCGTCTTTCATTAATCAAATTCATGAAACTTGAAAGAGGCTTAGTCCAAATTTACGGAGAACGTAACTATTTCATCGTTTAGTGGTTACGCACATTATTTTACGTATTGTAACTTCAGATAGAGTTTGAAATTGTGACGAAACTGGTATTTCTGTTCTGTTAAATACTAAATCAAAAGTGATTTCCAGTATGGGCAGGAAGCAAGTAGGCATTTTGGCTTCTGCACAAAGGGCACTACAGTTACAGTTGAAACTTGCCTCAATGCTGTAGGAGCCTTCATGCTACATATGTTTATATGCCCAACGAAAGAGGATGAATCTCAAATTAATTAATGACTGTTTCCCTGGCAGCATCGGCTGAATGTCATCCAAGTGGCTGAATGCAAACAAATATATCCAAATATTCAGCTTGGTTTAAAAAATGTGTTGCTATTACTAAAGCTATCAAAGAGTCTTCAATCTTGCTGCTACTTTATAGCCATTATATTCATTTGAAAAATCGGGAAGTTTCGAGTATGCTAAACAACACGGGGTAGTTCTATTGTGCTTCCCGTTCCACTGCATTGAGCGAATTTAGCCTCTTCATGTAAGTTGTATGAGGTCACGTAGTAAGTGGATGGCATCTAATAAACCCTGGTCGCATTGTAGGTATCAGTTTTCCAAATATCAAAACTATTTGGAATGCTTTCATAAAAGCAGCTACTACAGCTACGGAAAACTGGAATATGACCGTGCGATTCAAAGATTGTCACTGATCGCGGAAACTCAAGTTGATGCTTCTATGAATTCCAAACCAGGGAATGAAGATGCTACTATTTCTTCAAATCAAAATGAAGGAGTTCTAAGCTTGTCAGATGTTGGAAACGTTACTACATCGAGTGCTAGAGTTTCATTTCCTGTGCACTCGCAGGATTCTTCTACAGCCAATGATCCAGAGATGACGCCGACTCACCTACGCCTAGATGTTTTACTTCTCCGCCAGTCACAACTCCTGAATATATTATGCCGATTTCGCATGTTGGAAAACTGGATATAGTTGTAGCATAGAGAAAAAGGAGCAAACAGTTAATCCTACAGAATGAGCTGGAAGAGATGTATACTAAAAAAATTGCAAAATAGAGCTAAACTTAACTTGCCCCAGTATCGTCTCCATCTTGCCCCAAAAGTGAGGCAAGATGATGTTTATGTTAGTCATACGTTATTTTTAAATTTTAACTCAAACTAACCCGAAACCACGTAAAATGACTTTTAAAAGTATTAAAACTTTTAAGGTTAGGTTGGCAAGTATTGTCGAGAAACTGCGTTTAAAAAAAAATCGGTTAATAAAAATGCTAACAATATTTTTTTAATCAAGGCACAACAATTTTTAAATGACTAACGATAACCGGGTGAGATTTTATACTCAGCGTAAAAATAATTTATTTCTAATGATCACTTTATGCTTAAATATTTACTTTTGTATTTCAACTAGCATGAAAATGATGGAAGGGTTGCAATTAATTCTTTTTTTTTAAATAACGATTGTGCTAGAATGTTACTAAATGAAGAACACTTATCTAAACATTTACTTCACGTACTTGTTCGCGATTTAGTTGCGGTGTTCCATTAAGCTGGATGATTAAAAAGAGAGAGGTGGAAAATCCTGTAAAAACTAAAGTGATTCAAGTTTTTAAAGTAGCTCATATGGCGATGGATGTTTACACCAATTATGTACGAAAAATGTCTGATGATCCAATCAAGGATATTTGAAGCATTAAAAATTCTATTCGTATAAAGTTAATTTAGTTCAAGAACTCAATGAAGATGTCAACGGCAAGCATTTAGAATTTTGTCAGCTAATAGGACAAAGAGGATAAAGGTAATATCAAAAGGAGGGGCTCAAGATCAACCCAGATATGGTCGAATTAGTGCTCTTTACGAGAAAGCGTAAGTTGGGAGAAATTTTCCAGACATGAACTTGTTCGGCCAGCCTTTGAGCGGTAAAGGGTCATACTGGACTCTAAGTTGACCTGGAATGAGCAAGTTAGTAGCCGCAATATGAAGGAGAATAATGCTCTATGGACTTGTAAAAAACTTTTGGAAGCATGTGGAACCTATACAGCTGTAATGCGCCTCATTATCACTTTTCGGATTATCGCATGGTGGCCCGGTACCTAAATGGGCATGTCTAGGGCTCAGTTAGAGTGAGATCAGAGAGGTTGTTGCCTTCCATATATTGCTGAAGTATGAGACCTTGAGGTCTGCATACAGACTGAAAGATCTTGGTCACCTAGAGTATAATAAGAGTTCGAAGTGACATATCAATGTTTGGAGGAGGGCGGCTGATGAATATCCAGAACTCTTAATGAGGGCGGACAACATTCTGTCTACCTTTACATCATGCAGCCCTCAGATTTCACAACTCAATAGGAATGTGTGAGCCTGCGTCTGGTACACGGAGGGCTCCAAAATGAATAGGGGTGGAGCGGGTGCGTATGAAGAAACCATAAAGATGAGACTTACGCCCTTTTTTATGGCAGTGGCACACGCACTAAAGAGAGATCCTATGGCGCTCGACGAGCGGTGTGTGTACGAAGATGTTGACTGACACAGTTCTTGAACAGTTCTAGGAAAACAGATGTCCTGGGAGTGAGTTCCACAGTGAGCAGTGCGCCAGACAAAGGAGTCCTTGTAAAGCGATGTTCTAGGTGTTTCCAGTTGTACGACAAACTGGTAGGTTCTTGCCGTCCGTCTTGACTGTTTGACAGGCTTTGCCAGGGGCGGGATGAGGCGGGCCAAATCCTGGGAACATCTGCCGCGAAATTATCTGTAAAACAGGGACATATCGGCCACATACCTGCGGTGTTCCCGACTATCCAGATTCCGGGTCAACTCCGGGTCGCCGACGAGACGCACAGCTCTCTTCTGAACGGAATCCAGCAGCTTTCGAGTGTGTTTTGGTGCGGCACCCCAGATGTGTGAGCAATATTCTAAGTATGGTCTAATTTTCGCTTTGTAGCAAGGGTTACTGCTGCGGTGTATACAGTTTTTTTTTGCGAAGTAGCGCACGAATAAACCTGTTTACAGTTTTGCCGATGACATTACCCTTGTCTCCCACTTTAGATCAGAAAAACTCTTACCAGCGACTGAGACTCATCACCGCAGACAGGAGCAGATTACAGCAATTAATCAAGACCTGAAGAAAATTCAAACTTGGGGCGACCGAAATTTGGTCCAGTTCAATGCAGCAAAGACCCAAGCAGCAACGTTTACTAAGAGGGCCAATACAGCGGGCCCTGACATCATTATGGCAGGATCGACTATTCCTTCATCCTCGTCAATCGGGCTGCTGGATGTCTCGGTCAACAGCAATATGTCATGGCATGACCATGTTGCTAACATTGCAAAATCAGCCTCCCAAAAGCTTGGTGCGCTATTTCGCAAAACAAAAAACTCTATACACAGCGCAAATAAGACCGTGCTTAGAATATTGCTTACATATCTGGGGTGCCGCACCAAAGCATACCCTAAAGCTGCTGGAATCCATTCAGAAGAGGGCTGTGCGTCTCGTCGGCGATCCGGAGTTGTCCCGGAATCTGGATAGTCTGGAACAACGCAGACATGTGGCCGAGATGTCTCTGTTTTACAGATACTTTCACGGCAGATGTTCCCAGGATTTGGACTGCATCATCCCGCCCCTGGCAACTCCTGTCAGACAGTCCCGACAGACGGCAGGAGCGCACCAGTTCGTCGTACAACTAGAAACACCTAGAACATCGCTTTACCAGAACTCCTTTGTCTGGCGCACTGCATCGCTGTGGAACTCACTTCCAGGACATCTGTTTCCCACTAATTACAACCTACAAATATTCAAGAACCGTGTCAATCAACATCTTCGCACACACATCGCTCGTCAAGCGCCATAGGATCTCCCTTTAGTGTGTGTGCCACTGCCATAATAAAAAAAACAAGCTTCTTGGAGGCTGATTTTGCGATGTTAGCAACGTGGTCATGCCAGGACATATTGCTGTTGACTGAGACACCCAGCAGTTCGATTGACGAGGATGAAGGAATAGTCTATCCTGCCATAATGCGGGCAGGGCTCGCCGTATTGTCCCTCTTGATAAACGTGGCTGCTTGGGTCTTTGCTACATTGCAAATTTATTCTTCTCCAAGTTTGAAATTTCTGCAGGTCTTGATTAATTGTTATAATCTGCTCCTGTCTGCGGTGATAAGTCTCAGTCGCTGGTGAACGTTTTTCTGATATAAATTGGGAGGCAAGGGCACTGTCATCTGCAAAACTGTAAACAAGATTATTCGTTTCGGTCAGCAGGTCATTAATATAGATGAGGAACAGAGTTGGTGAAAGTATAGCGCCCTGAGGCACGCCCGCGTTAATGAAGAATGTGTCTGAGATGTGTCCATCAACTGCAATATGCAGAGATCGGTACTTAAGGAAACTGGCAGGCCAGCTGCAGAGAGAGGCTGGTAGTCCGAAGAACGGCAGTTTGTTGAGCAGTCCGGTTCTGATGCCTTTTGCGTATCTAGTTCTTTAAGGATTTTACGAATATCACGGTGATGAAACTTGACTTCTGCCATGGTAGTGTTGATGTTCGATATGGTGGGGAGAGCTTTGCCTTGAGGGACGTCTAAGGTAGAATGCGTTGGAAAAATTTTGGCCAGCATGTTTGCTGTAGTCGCCGTGATGCCACGTTCGTCAAGGGTGGGAGAGAGGTTTTTGCAAAGTTATTACTTACTGCCTTTGCTACCGACCAGAAATTCCTGGAACCACTGGGGCATTGCAAAAGTTTATTGTCGATCCTTTGATTGTGTTTGTCCTTAGTTTCGTCGATCACACGTTTGCATTCGTGTCTCGCTTCGACAAAATAGTTGCGATTTTCAGCGGCCTGATTTTGCTGCCAGTACTTGTGGCTTGCTGTTTCCTACCTACAGCTCAATCGCATCTTCTGTCGAACCAGAACTTTCCTTTTGACGGTAACTTGATGAAATTTGTGATGTATGCTTCCATTCCTGAGGAGATTACCTGTGTAGGAGATTACTTGTGTAATCTATTCGCAGCAGACTGACGGGTCGTCCGTGCCAAAGCAGACGAGCCAAGGAAAATCTAGGTTGAACTCCCTTAGATCGTCCCAGTTTGCCGAATTATAATCCCAGATTTTGCGAGGCAATGGTGGATCCTTCTGTAGAAGTGGCAATTCACAAATCTTTTTAATAAGTTTGTGGTCGGAAGTACCTAATGGCGAACCAACTGTAATAATTGTGTACTGGTCAAGATTGGTGGTTAGAAAAAGATCCAGGACTGCGGCCAATTTCCCCTCTCTGAAAGAGTAACTGTACATTTTCAAATGCGGGTATGAAACATATTAAGAGCCTTTAGAGGGAAGGATATCTACATCTGCGCGGGTGTCTGGGTGTAGAGACGTCTTGTGCCCTAGGCCGAGCATAATAGGGTCAGTTTTCTTTGGGTTCCAGGACACTCGAATATACCGTGAAACGACGAGACCAGTCATCTGGCATAACAGAGTGCCGCAATGCGTCCAATGGGACCTGAACCTGCAGTAGGTATGTTCTCCAGTAGACAGCCGCCATCCTGAGGAACGCAATGAATGTGCGGGCTAAGGAGTTGAAGGGTGACGACTTTTTTGGCTCTGAAGAGGGGGACGTAATGTTTGTTACAAGACCGCAATATACATTTGCAGCTGGATCATAGAAGATTGGGAATGCAGGTGGCGCTTGGAGGACGCAGAATTGTCTACTCATGTTCTTGCCGAATGCCTAGCGTTAACTACGATAAGACAGGTGTACTCTAGAAGCTGCGTACTGAACCCGGAGTACATAGGAAAGATACCAGCAGAGGATGCTGTTTGCCTTCGCTAGGGCTACCGGACTGAATTGGTATGTGAGTGGTCGCACAATAGTACCCCGACTGGTATCCTTCATGCAATACAACTTCCGCCCGCGTTTCAAATTAGTTCACTCAAGAGAAATAGTCGTTCCCGATTAAAACTTTTTTTCTTATACTTATATGACTTTCATACGAATGCTATTTTTTTTATAAATGGTGAAATCAACCGCCATATCTATCATTATAGAGTAAAGCCCAACGCAAGGATATTTCGTGAACTATATGTTCAATACTTAAAAATTAATTGCTTTATCGGAAATTTTCGTTGATCATATCGGATTCTAAAATGAAAAATATATTTAGATTTATTTCAAGTCGTTACTGCATCGGCGTTAACTGATACTATCGAAAATAATGACTGTTACCTTGCGTACAATCTGAGATTCGATGGAATCGCATACCGTGCGATGCTTGATAGGAAGTTCTTTGATACAACATTTCCTGGAAGATTGATTGGGGAAGAAGTTTTATTGATTGAGCTACCAGATACTCGATTTGTTTGTCCTCTTTAAATTTTATGGGGGTTATTTAAAAATGAAATATGCGCGATAACTTATCATACTGCAACGCCATCAAATTAACCCAGAAATCTTACATAATGCTAGAAAGCCTTCTTAACGGGGATTGATGGTGGACATTTTTAACCTTTATTCATTATTTCATTATTTTAAATTTTGGGACACAGCTTCTCGAAAACCAGTTAGGGCAAATTAAAGAGTTTTGATACGATGTGTCATAAGTACAGTTCTTCAGTTTGGATGCCATAAATGCCTATGATTTAAAGTTGCGCGGATGAAGATATTTAAAAAAATGTGCCACTGAAAAAAATAATTATGTTTGAGCAAGTCTTGGTTGGATCACAAAGACGAAGGTAGTTAAATGTATACAGTGGGCCACCTTGTACAAATACCCTAAAGCACATACCGAAATCTTATATATCAAGAGTATAAAGGAGAAGACTTAGTAAACCGCATACGACATCTATCGATAAGCTTAAGTGATAATGAAGCACGCTAAAAACAATATCCAGTAGAAGAAGCAAAATAAAGAAAAATAAAGTTATTCGAACAGAATATGAACGGACAGGATGCAGGTTTCTGATAAAAATGTAAACACCTGATAGGATGAGACATAAAAAATAATATAGTGTTCTATTAATCTTTTAAAATTGACTCGTTATCGTCGCATATCCGGCCACTTTATTTATATCTGACCAACAACAGTTCATTTCTCCGCTGGTTCCCATCACCAGCACACACAACCAAACACGTTTGGTTTTTTCGCTAATTAAACCAGATCTTCTCAATTTATTCAGGATTCATTCATAAATACTAATGAAAAGCTAATTCTAAGTGATAGAAAAAGAGAGAAATATAATAGTAGTAGCGGAGCTCCAGCATCTATCAATAATATTTTGTATTCTGAAAGTCGTCAGTCTGTAACTGGAACTTGTTTTAGCCGGCGGCGCGGATGTCCCAACGTGATTAACCTGACCACCACGCTGTGGAACAAATTACATCTTATGAGGACAAGAGTTAATGGCCTGCACAGTGGTTGGAAATCATGTGTATTTTTGCCTGTTCGGATTTACAAATTATGTAGTATAAGAATAAAATAAAAAAAAAGATGAAATTAATATGTTGTAATTTTTAACATTTCCTAATGCTGAGCTTTTTAATACTTTCCTGGTTGAAGTATTTTCTCGATCTAGGCTAACTGATAGTAACTAATTTTAATTTAAAATTATACTGTGGGTCACAAATTAATAATACTTACATGTATTGACATTTCGGAAGTTATATCATATAAAAAAAACCCTGTTAAATGGTAGTAATTTGGCGCATAATTTGGCGACATTATAGTAAGCAAATTCAGGATTGGATATATTAGGTAACATTCGACACCAATAAATCTGTTAACGACGTATCGGTAAGGGGGACGTAAAATCTCTTAAACGACCTAAATATCAGCGGTAGGTGGCATGAAACCAGCAATAGACGTGTGTTAAACAATCAAATTAACAGTAAAATCTCTTAGACGTCCCACGAGATGGGCACGAGATGCGTGTTAACCAATCAAATTAACAATTACCACCTGTTCGCTTTGTTCTGCATTATGTCGCCATGTCTTTCGACTAGGATTATTTTGAATAACAAATTTAATGAGTTAAAAATAGGTTTTGAATAATGTTAGAATAATAATAAAATTTTAGTTTTTTTATTTCTACTTATTTTCCATGAGTAAGTTACAATGTAGGGTTTACCTAGCTATATCAAACACAATGGCCTAGGAATTCTATTGATAGGAAACGAAGCCATCTGATGGTTGAAGTTTAAAGCGATCTCTGACAGGGTTATATACATGATACTTAAATTAAGAGATGCAGTATCCACTTATTCAGTTGATCCACGGATACGCACCGACAATCCAGGCGGATGATCAAGAAATGGAAATACTTCTCGAAGACCTATCAAAAGCTAAGTATATTAAGTGGTCATTGTATTGCCAAAATCGGTCAGAAAAACGCAACCAACTCAAATAACATTGGAAACTTTGGTTTAGGTACAAGGAACCAAAGAGGGAATATGCTAATAAGTTACTTAAATAAAGGAAACTTTTACTGCCTGAATATCTTCTTCAGGAAAACTAAACAGAGGGAGTGGAAGTGAAAAAGCCCTGATGGCAAAACCAAAAATGAGATCGATTTCATACTATCAAATAACCGAAAAATTTGCACAACCTCTCAGTACTAAACCGGTTCGACACAAACAGCCATCATAGGTTGCTAAGAGCATAGCTTCAACTTCAAAGTCGAAAGAAACAAGCTCATTGGCACAGACAAGTTTCCTACTGTTGAAGAACTTAAACAAAGAATAACGGAGAAGCTGGAGTATTGCTGACCACATTAAAAGACTTCTACTCTTCTAGTAGCTCCGATCCAAGAGTTAGAAACACGGTTATCTGTGACGTGAGCACTGAAGATGTTCCAGAAATATGAAAGCAAGAAATACCGGCTGCCTTCAAGCAAATGAAAAATAGGAAAAGCTCAGGCGAAGATAAAATAACAAGTAAAATGTTAAAAATATGAGTAGTAGTCATCGAGAGATCTCTAAAAACTCTTTAAACGAGAAACTAAAATTCCGGATGCATGGCAAAACGCAGAAGTAATTCTTCTTTTTTACCAAAGGAGATAATGGTAGTAGTATAGAGAATTATCGACTAATTAGTTTTCTCTCTCACCTGTATAAGCTCCTAACCAAGATTATCACCAATAGACTAACCAATAAACCACGACAGCGGCACTTTTGGATCTGGAGAAGGCTTATGACACCGTATGGCGGGAGGCCATGGCCACCAAGATGCACGAAGCAAGGATAACACCGGCCATCACGAGAATCATCATGAGCTACTTAAAGGACATGACGACAACAACGGGACAGAATCAAGGACAAGGACAATAAGGCAGGGACGTCCTCAAGGAAACGTGATGTCGCCGACGCTGTTCAACATATACATCAATAACGTACCAAAGAAGCAGAATAACCAAATAGCATTCTGCGCGGATGACGTAGCGGTCTCTACATCATCAACCCAGCAGATAGCGGCCACACAGAGAATAGAGCAACATGTCAGGTAGATAGCGAAATACTTCAACAAGTGGAAGCCGAAGA